>JBBKCR010030507.1:0-11619 GCA_037577295.1 Ladigesia roloffi | reverse complement strand
CATACACATACACATACACATACACATACACATACACATACACATACACATATATATATATATATATATATATACATACCACTACTAATGGTTAATGAAACCCTGTAATTAATCGGCCCTGGTGACTATTATAAAGACCAGAGTATCTATAACTGACGTTTCGGTTCTGCTGTCGCTACTGGAGAAATTTTTAAAACACAACCCAAGAGAACCCAAACACAAAAGCTCATGCTTATGGAGCGACGATGGCAGAAAGAGAAAAACAATCCAAAGTATTGTTGCACTAAATTTGTACAACTTTTTTACATTAAGGTTAGGTTTAAAGTATTGTTATTCTATTTTCAACTTGTTTCAGTTTAAAGGAACCGAATCGATAAGAGGTATTGATAGAAGATTTTTACTGTTACCCTGCTTATATCAAGTAAAACAACAGTGCATACAAAATAAAGCACCAGGCATGAATTACAGCACAGTCTATAGAGGGTTGCCAGTATAACATCGATATTTTACATTCTAGCAATGCGAGAGACTGCAGTTCAGTGTAAAATGTACAGTATGGCTATGGGTTTACCTGTAAATTTTTATTAAGGGTAATGTATAAAGAAATTAAAAGTGTTTTGGGAGCATATTCGTTTTCACTATATGCGGGTGCTCTTGTGGGGGTTTACAATCTGCGTGTGTGTGTGTATAATGTGACAGAAAGAGAGATAATAAATAAAAAAGAAAACATATTTTCAGTGGAATACATTCAAAGAGGAAAAGAGTGTGAAATGTCACAGCTGAATGCAATTTATCTGTGTTCATAAGACCTGTTGTCTAATGTAGATCTTTCACTGATGACTGATATGCATCCTAGCTATATCAGTGGAGGGCGAATGTAAAAGAACAAAGTCACACCTCCAGGTATTTGTGGTCATGTGTTGGGGCCAGTCATTGCTCCTATTTTACGGTTACTTAAGGATTTATTTTCATTAGCTTTCCTCTTTGCTTTTCCTGGTACTAATATCCTGTTCCCTATCTCTAATAACTTCTGTTTCTCATTGAAAATTTCTTACTATAACTGCACTAAAAGGTGGTCTTGACAGTTAACAACAAATAATTATGTACTTAGTCTTTCTGTGTAGCACTCACACGATTATATTTATTTGTCATGTCAAATTAGGGAATCATTGGGGGAAGTCCCTAAATCCTTAAGTCAGTCGACTGATTAGTCCAACCTGGATTCATTTAGTAAATTAACCGAGAGATATGTGTTAAATAATCAGCAGAAAAACAATCATAACCGACATGTTTGCTCTGTAAGATATACCCGTTTGCCTGTTCTGGTTTGATTACGCAATAGTATTTCTTTTATGCCCTGAAACCCATGTGAGTAAAATTTTATTTCCAATTTAACAGCCAGTTTCTGTATCAAAAAGTCATAAATGCAATCAAATACACATGTTCTGGTTATTGTGAATATTACAACACTTATATGACATTTATTATTTAACCTGCTAATTGTCTGTCAGGTTTAATTAGGACTGAGCATACATACACACGCATACACATACAGTAAACCGCCAAAATTATGGTCACATTCCTGCGGATTGTGAAAACACACAAATTTGTGAGGTGGTGAATGAAAATGTCTAAGAATGCCTATTTTTTATATAAACCCTAAATATGCTCCATAAAACACTTTAATTTCATTATAAACTCTGTTTTCTTGAAAAAATGTAAAGGAAAACCCATATCCTCACTGTACAGCCTGTTCATGCCAAGGAGGGGAACTCACCGTACTGCCCTGTGAATGGTCTATGAAATTTACAACATCTCCCATTGCAGTGGAGATCTCTAGTTGGACTTTTCACAGGCTGTGGTGATAACCATTGTTTGCGTGTGTTTCCAGGTGGGACACTATGAGACTTGTAATGTGTCAACTGCACAGAGTGTGGGGTCCCTAAAGGCAGTGGGCTCTATTGGGAGTAAAAGGCCATCTTTATGTCTTTATTTTGTGAGAGCGTTCCGGAGGGAAGCTCCTCCGGGATTGAATCTAGTGCTCCAAGTTTCTAATCGTGTGTGTGTGTGTGTGTGAAAACTGAAACTTTGTATTAAAACACCATTCTGTAAGTACTCTGGCTCCTGCGTGTGCATACTTTCCCCAGACCTGGCATGACAGTGCTGTAATTCATGCAAGCATGTTTTCTTTGGTATGTGCTGACATTTTCTTTGGTATAAGCAGGTAAATAATTGAATTGAATTTACAGTAATAATAATACAGGGCTTTAATAAATACTTTTTATAAAACATGTTATTAAACAAAATATTAACACATGTTCCTACCCAGACTATTACTAGCCTTCACTATTTCATTGTTATCTATGTCTCAGGGTTTTGATTTAAAATGAATTAAAAGTAATAGAAGTAAGAGAAAATGTCCCACTTCACAGCGAGCATCCCGAATAACTGCGTAGTTTCAAATTAATACTGTAACTGCAGTAGATCTACTTACTATAATAGATGGAAAATAGCTAAATAGATTTGTTTATTAACTTCCAATTGTTACTGATTTATTTACACAAGTGCATTTTACCATATTTACATGTAACTATAAGTCCGAAGTTGATAAACATGTGGATTTACATGCTGTACTATCGTAATTCATCTGTAACATACATCTCCAGTTTTTATACTGATAAAGCATGCAAGAATAATGCGTTACTATACAGTTATAAGCAAATTTCATATCACTTCAGAGCAATTAACGTTTTAACTAGTCTAAATGGTAAAATAATTTTAGTAACTAAAATTTAGGAACAAAATTAGAATATGCCACAATTAAGAATGTACAGATTTGTCTATTGATTTTGCTTTTTCATTTTGGATGTCATCTTGTTCCTCACAGAGAATGACAAATATAGGCTGAAACATTAAACTGGAACACAACTAAAAACATGGCAAATAAATAGAAGTTTGTACAACCTAATAAAGAGTAACCAAATCCAATAAGAATTATACAAAGTGCCTTCCACCGCTACGACATAAAAAAAAATGCACATTTCCAAAATTTTCAATGCACATTTTTTAATGTGTCACATCTGTGATGTACAAATATGTAATATGATTTCCTTCATTTTTGACTGTGGACTGAAAATCAGAGCACTGTTTAAAAATTTTCATTATACTGAAAATATACGCTGATAATCTAAATAACTAAATAAAATAATAAAAAAAAATTGTTTACAAGGTCATCGTGTGATTAAGTTAGGATGTTTTTAGTGGTGAGCATACCAGCACATTCTGGTCCGAAGCGGCCTGGAGGGCAGCAAAGTCTCAGTTCTTCAATACACAACCACTCGAACAAGTCAGGAGCCTCCTGCTGCCTAAGAAATGAACATATAGAATGTTACGAACTTACACCCACAGACAATGTATCATATGACAAAAAACAAAACCATCACTACCTGTGGAACCACCAGGTCTCTACCTGATCCTCTATCTGTTCTAACAGTCTGTTGCATTCAAAATCGGATTTCTCACATGCAGTCTCAACAATCTCCAAAAGACGCGTCTCACTGCAAGATAACACAGACGGAATGGAAAGAATAAAAAAACAGATGAAAAAGAAAGAAGACATTATAATAGAATAATATACATGTCTATTGTTAGGTAAAAGTGGGGCACAACCTAATACTTTTTTTTTAACAATGTTTGTATTATTTAGTAATTGCACAACATATTTAATTTTAAACCAGCAACTTCCACATTTCTGTTACAAAGGAAATATACACACAAATATTAATTTCATGATCAAAATGTAGAATAAATATAACACATTTAAAATAATAATTCAATACGAGTACACATGGCTTAAATCACTCAAGCTTTCCAGTCTAAATGCATAACAATATTTTTAACAAAACAAATCTGATTATGAAGCAGCTGTGTGAAACATAACACATTTTTATCAGTATCACGGAAACATTGGAGAAATCTGTAAAAAAAATCTCTCAAGGTTAAAAAAAATACTATTTTGGATTCATATGAGGGAAAAGCTGCGACAATCTGGCGACTGTCCAGGATGTACCCGGCCTTCGTAGTAACTGGGATAGGCTCCAGTCCCTCCACCCACCCCTCCACCCAGCCACCCCCCCCCGACCCCGAGTGCGGGATAAAGGGGTAGAAAATGGATGGATGAATGGATGAGGGAAAAGTTTGTGTCATGTTCCCAAAGTATCATTCTTTAGGTATCATTCTTACCTAAAGTTACATGTTTTTTTTCAATCTATTTCTAAATAATACAAAAGATGAAGCATGACTTGTGTGTGGTCAAAAAAATGCACCATGTGGAATTCACTCAGACATATAAAAATGTCTTATAAAAATCCTTCTCCTCAGAGCCGCAATGTATCTTCTAAGTCACCTGTCAGTTACAAATCATCTTCTCAGACCAAGACGTTTTGAAAAGTAGCAAATTCAGACAAACGTGGTCATTAATCTTTAGTGGTGCAGCTTATGTAAAGTTCCACATAAACTGTGTAAACAAATTTTACACAGGTCTCTGTGACATTTGAAACTTGTTTGCAATTACAGGTTCAGTCCAGTGCTGATAATAATTTGGTTTTAAGTTTAAAATAAGAATAATTTTTGAAAACTTTCAGCAATCATGTGAGTCTCCTGTAAATTGTACAGCTGAAACACTGCCTGGAGTGCAGAGACACATCCTGTTTCAAATGTGTTCGCCCCTCACCTTCGTTCATATTTGGCCAACTTCTCTTCTTCCCAAGCAGTGTTCCCACCACCAAAGTTTTTATTGGCTGTCCTCTCCAGGCCCTACAGAAAAATAAGATTGTTCTCTGTGTCATTAACATAAATCATCTAAAATGGTCCATAAAATACCATTCTGAACAGTACAATAACAGTCACTGAAGTACAGAAATGGTGTTAATAAAAAATAACGTGTTAAAAATAACATGCCATCTATTACCATAACAACAGAAGTCTTGGAAACATAGCAAATTATATTAGGAATGCAAGGTATAACTAAATGTAAAATGTAAAAAATTTGAATATATTTACAAATCAATTGTTTATTCAAGTTTCTTGACTATTTCTCCATGACATCTTGTGCAATGCAGAAGGAATGGGCTTCTTAACTTATTATACAGGTCAACTTAGTTGCGGGCAGTTTGCGTAAATGCACAAACACTGGACATAAAAAAAAAAAGTGGCCCCCAACACTTCCAGTTAACCTTATAATCCAAAAATGGGAATCCAGTATCACAAATATTATTAGTATCATAAATATTTACATAAATACAGCTACATTTAACTTTGAATTTTATAATTACAATTATAAAGTGATTCCGAGAGCGTTATTCATGTCTCCTTGGTGCCGATTGGCTGCTGCCCTATGACACATCTCTGGCACATGTTTGCAGCATTCCCACATCATAACAGTTTCCAGCATGGAGCGTTTTCCAGTGTTTTGCTGAGTGTTCTAGTGGGGTTTTTTTTATCTTCTTAAAGCCTTGTATTTTTATTACTGTGAATTAAATGTACTGTATTTAAGTATTCATACCAAAGAAAATGCTCTTGCATTAATGCCAGTACAGTTTATATACCGTGCTATGCACATTGCGCATTTTTTGGCTTTTTTTTTGTTTTTTTTTACCACATCACAAATTCACATTTTTTCATAATTCACAGATGCTCTTGGAATGTGACCCCCGTGAATTTTGGGGGTTTACGGAACTGTATTAACCAATGTAGTTCCTGCAGCATAACTGTTGTGTTTATGCTGTTTTAATGATTCCAAATGCTGCAGTCTCAAGCAAGTTCTACACTGACTTTGTGGCATACTGGTATACGGCATACTGCAAAAAACAGCATACTGCCCAGTGATGTCTGACTTCAAAAGGCATGTTGCAAGATGCTGTTCATTTGCTTTCCAGACAAGACAATTAAAATGTCAGCCGGGAAAAAAAAACATCAACTACATTAGGGCATAATTTCTATGGATGTCTAAATTTTTGTGTATTACTCTAATGAACTCACATATAAAAGAGAGTATAAAAAAGTAAAAAATTACTTTAGTAAGTTTTATTCGAATACTGAACATTTTGAAAAAATCTTTCAAAAGCTCATGTGATGATTCTCGCAATGATCAGCTACCAAAGAATATATTATTTTGACCTGGTTTACAAGAATTTACTTTTTTTCTAGTTGGTTTCACAGAAGGCTGAGAGTCATTTTTTCCAGTCAATTTCACAGTAGCCATGAAAGCATTGACTTAAGATTTTCCATTCAATTTCTTCTTTTTTTAAAGAATATTTAAATTTGTTAATAATTATAAAAAATTCACTACATTATATCAGTACAATTTTTTGAAAGAGTTCATTTCTAGTCCACTGGCATAATGGTCAAAAGGTGGCTTACAGAAAGTGTTTAACTAAGGCATGTTTATCATGTTTAGTCTGAAAATCATTATGTGTGAACGGAGTAAAATTCATGCTCCTCACTCAAAGATTCAGGTTCTCTATTTTTCACTTAATGCTTCCTCCAGACTCACACATCAAAGTAAAATATCATATTCATTACATCTTTAACATCTAGAAAAGACACACATATTCCTGATTCTTAAACAGAAAAGTAGCTAAACACTGAACTACAACTGCACAATCACAAGACAGAAAACTGTAGAAATCTTTTTAAAAGCAGTACATTACTGCTGAAACAGCAGAACAGACCCTATTATTTACGCTGTTTCAGTAAATGTCTTAAATGCCTCTCCTCTAAGCAAAATTGCACCGCTTCTTCAGAAGTTTTATAAAAAAATTTAATGATGAATGATAAAATCATACAAACAATGTCCGAATGATTATGAATTAGCAGCAAATACTTATGCATTTTTTTGTGAAAACAAACCACACATACACATACACACCTTGATGAAGCTGTCCGTCAGTTTGCGGCAGGTCTGGCAGGGCGCGGTCTGCACCGTTACCATGGAGAGGACAGAGGACAGCACCAGGGCAGGTAGCAGTGGCCATGACCAGCTCATGATTTCCTATAATTCAACAAAAGGGAGAAGATTATTACATACAGCCAGCCAATGTTAACATGCACGTAAGATAAACTTAATGAACAGTTTTCCAAATTGGTCTCAGAAAACTGTCAAGCACTTTACACTCCTACATTTTTCTATCACTAAATGATCCCACATACTTGAAGGATGGCACAGGGATACAAAAAGTTCAACTTAAAGGCATACACTTTAGTACTAGAGGTAGTATTACTATTATCACTACTACATCAGTAGAAAGCTGCCAGTTTCTGCATTAAACTGAGTACTACAATAATATGGCCCACAGACTTCAATAAAAAAGCCAGCTAAAAGACGAGCACACCAACTGACTCCACTGTCCATTTTACATCTGGCTAAAATGAATGAAAACACTGTGAGAGGTAAATGAAAAACCTCCAAAAGCAGCTGCAAGGTTTTTAATTGAAGAAGGCTGCTGTTGTGTGAGGGAGTGCTGCTCTCTCAGGCTGATGCTACACTATGAGGACAAAATTACTGGGACGCCTGACCCTTACAACAACAGGGAGTTGAATTGTATTGCATTCAAATACATAAGATTTTAATATGGAGTTGGTCCATTGACGCTATAACAGCTTGAAGTTCTCTTGGAAGGTTTTCCACAAAAGATTTTTGGAATGTTTCTCTGGGAATGTGTGTCCATTCATTCTGTAGCGAAAATGCCCGACTCGCAATCTTCACTCAAGTTTAACACAAATGTGTTGGATAGGGTTGATGTCAGGTCTCTGTGCGGGCCAGTCAAGTTCTTCCACACTTAACTCATCCAACCACGTCTTTATAGAGCTTTGCGCACTGGTGCACAGTCATGCTGGGATAGAAATAGGCCTTCTCTTAACTGTGGCCACAAAACTGGAGGCATGGAGTTGTCCAAAATGGTTGGTATGGTGAAGCAATAAGACTGTCTTTCACTAGAAATAGTATTACCCTAACCCTGCAACAAATGTGTCCCAATACTTTTGGCCATGTAGTGTAGCTTAGCCACTAGACCGCCCAGCTTACCTTAGGCAGCATCTCACACGACTACATCACACAATACTAGTTAAACAGACAGGGGACATATTTGCCAGCAAGACGACGAAAATGACCAATTATCTTGAAAGTGCCGTCCTTTTTGTCATTAATCTATTTCTGAATAAAATGTGTTTATGTTAGGAGCGAAGCTAGCGACTCGACTTAGCGTCGAAAGGGGAGCTCCCGGGGAGCATCTTCACGGCACCCTCACATACTTACTGTACACTACAGCAAGGGAAGAGATTCGTTTCGTCACAAACACTAATGTTACACACAAATATGTCTTTTAACGGTAGAATTAACGTCCACTGCGTTATAAAAAAAATAAAATAGCGTCGTTAGCCACTGCTAACGTTGTCCCATTCGATTTTCCAGTTCATTCCGTGTGCTGCAGATATATCAAAATAGTTCCGCCTACCCGGCATCGTAAGCCAATCACGATTAAGATAGTTCAACATGTCCAATCACTGCCCGCCGTGTACTAACACACAAGGAAGGCCTTTTTTATAACACAGGTCTCAATCAATTTTATTGATTAGTAGATCAGTGAATATATGTCTTTATGGAAGAATAAGTTATTTTCTTATTAATCAATTTTTTAAATCTTACTAAACACTGAATAAATAATCAAAAAGGGAAGTTTTATTCAAATGTAAACACAAGGCACAGGGAGTAACATGAAAAAACAAACACACTTAGAAATTAAACACTTTTCACAAGTCATGTCTGAAAAAAAGAGTTTTTAAGATACTACACACGAAAAAGTCCCTAATCAACGTTGTGTGAAACATAGCACACATTATAATAAATGCAAGATCCCCTTTGCCTTTTGTATGTGTTCTGTGCCGTTGGTATCAGGACACACAACAAAACCACTCAAGCATATACAGGGCAAGGCTGGTATTTTTTTCACATTTGAATGACAAAATAAGTGTTTTAAATCAGAGAATAATGTACAAGAAAATAAATCACATTATATGTATGAGAAAAAATCACATTATAAAAACACCTTGCTATCCAACACATGCAAGCATACATGTGTGCTCACACACACACACACACAGACACACAAACACACACACACACACACACAACTGAGTATAAGAGAGAGTAATTTGAGATCTCAGACCAAACAATCTATATACTGGTCATGCCCACAAATGACTTTGCTAATGATGGTGCTAGTGGTGGAGTGTCTGTCCAAACACAGAAAAAAATGTGGTCAAAACAATTATCCCTCGCTTTGATGATCATGTTACAGCATAAGCCTGCTCCAGTGGTAATTCTACAGAAATATGACCAATTTTCAACCACTCAAGAATAATTTTGCCACATTTCCCTGAAAAATGTTTAAAGTGCTTCAGCATCTGCCCACTGGCCTCTATTTACAGTGAATTTAGCATCAGTTCTTTTCTTCACAGGCAAATGTAGAGAAATTGTCAACCATACAAGAGTGTTAAACTCTGCTTAGTATGAAAAATGCAGAAGTACTCCTCTCATGCCACATTATAAGACCACTGCTAGACTAAATGGGGTTGAATGGACATGAAAGTACATTTTCTTCTCAAACACTCATAAAAACCTCATAAGTAGCATCTTCTGCATATTTCTATAGCCCATACATTCTCAGTATAACCAAAATCCAGTCATCAAGAGAATACCCTGTGCCTCTGTTAAACAACTGCACTCCATGCATGCCATGAATAAAATGCTTTCCAAATTTGTTTTCTTGGAAAATGTAGAGAACCCACATTAATATTGTTGACTGCAGCATGCCTTTTTTGTGGTTATGAATGAAATATGTTTGTTTATACACTTAAGGAATGTTTTTTGCTAGTTTGTTTATTAGCTTATGCTAACCATGCAAATGGGATTTAGGGATTTGGTTTCAGGAATGAACTTAACTGCTTATGATACTCCAGAGTTCATGCCCTTTAGATTGAGACTGGCTAGACTGTGTGCCAAGCCACAATTACTGTTATTTAGGGTATTTATTTATTTTTTAATAAAGAGACAACATATCTCTGTAAATGTGAATTGTTTGCTACCAATGAATGGTTTATGGATATCAAATACAAGCATATGTGACAATCTTGATGGTTATGAGAGGACAACATACAACGTAATGTGTGTAGTTCTGTGCTAGGTTGTGTAATTTAGACCCAGTTAACTGTGCTGCTCTTGCTGTGTATCTCTGGACTGGCTGTTGGGGATGAAAGCCCTTGCTGCAGAGGAATATTCTCCCATGGATCCTCTGTCCTAAACCCCTGAGAAAGCCCTGCTAGCCTGCATCCCGTCCCCCCTCTTAGCTCCCGCAGTGCTTCAGCCAAAGCTTTTGACCCTGCTCTCAAAACCCCAGCCCTCATTCTCCTGTTCGCATGTCGCTTCTGAGTTCCATTAGTGAGTTCAGTCAGGAAGCCTAGACTCTGCGAAGGCAGGCTGAACAGTGGCAGTCCACGGAAAAGCTCTGGCAAGAGTCCGCCAGTGCCGAGTGGTGCACCCGGCTGCGTTTCAAACTGGGCCAGAACAAAGCGCTCCCCGGCGCGGCCCTGCAGGTAGTCAGCGAGAATGCAGCTCAGGGAGGCACTAAAAACATCAGAATAACGTGAGGTTGAAACATGGTGGCTGTCCTCTTCCTCCTTCTCCTCTTTCTGCTCCTGCCTCTCCCTGGCACTGGCATGGTGGCCCCACTCTTCTGCCCTCGCCCAGGCAGCCTGGGTGAGAACTAGCACCACTTTTCCTCCATGGCGCTGCACCCGGTCGAGACGCGAATGCAGCCAAGGCACAGGGCCTAAAGCATTGAGCTCTGAGCGGCTCCACAGGTCCAAAGACACACTGAAGCCAAGCGATGACAGACCTGAGCCTAGACGACACACAAGCTCCGCCAGACTGCGGTCTGCATCTGGAGGGTATAGCAGTACCACCTGACTCCCTCCAACCGTTCCTGGAAAGAGATGAGGAAAAATACAGTTCTCATTTTTATTATTTAAAATTTTAATACTCACAAAGAAATTATTAAATTGGTGTCCAAAGTTACATTTTTCATGTTTGCACTGGGAAGATTTTGAATTATAATGAAAAAAACTGTGAGTTCAATGCCTGGAGTCCAAAGTAGAAGAACTGGCTTTACACAATGCTTGCCAGAGCAGTATATGTAATAGAATTGGCTGTTAGATCTCGCCTTCATGAGTAATGCATTAGCAGTTCAATAATGTCAAGTGAAGTGCTGCTGGTATTGTGTAACTGGGTGGGGGTGGGGGGTTCCAGCTAATGGTGAGAATTGGACTAAAATAATCAGAAAACTAGAGAAATCAAGTTTTGCTTTGGAGATTTGCTGTGTTTTGGAGACAAATGTAGTTAAAAATTAAAAGAAGATTTTATTGCACCATAATGCAGTTTAAAAAAGCCTCACATTGGACCTCAAGTAGACTTGCATGGGTTTGTGACTGTCATAACGGCCCCGTAAAGGGACCGTTTGGAGGTGAGGAACGAGACATCAGAGCTGGAATCCGTGAAGGTGAGTT
>JBBKCR010030459.1:0-11621 GCA_037577295.1 Ladigesia roloffi | reverse complement strand
TATACACACACACACACACACACATACAGCAAACCTCTGCAAAGGTGCAGTACTGAGTTCGTGGCTTCAGTCGTTCACTGATTCTTTCTCAGAAACTACCTAAGGATTGTTTGTGGAAACCGCAAATATCCTCTGCATTTTTATGTTGCTTTTTTCATACTTATTCAAGCATTTTAGTGCTAAATTACTAAGAAAATAAAATGTACTCATTTTATACACAAATATTAATTTAAATTCAGATACATTTCCATATTAAATAGAGGGCGACCAATGTATCAGCCGGCCGATATAACGGGCTGATATTTGGCATTTTTTAATGCATCGACATCGGCCGATATCCAAGTGCACTACGCAGATTTACCCAGTATTATTGTTGCTGTGGAACACATGGCCCATTCTACATGCTTGCACTAAAAGATTTTGATGCTGCTGTGTTTGTATAAGCTATTGTTTTATTGTATTGTTATTGTTAAGTTTTGTTTTTGTTATTTAAGTTTATATTAATATTTAAGTCATTATTCAATAAATGGCAAGTTGAGAAATTTTGTGTATATATCTTTGTGTTTTTAGTGGGATATTTTACCTCCAATAGAGGGAGAAACGTTCAAATATTGGGCAAAAAAAAAATATCGGCAGCATATATCGGCCATCGGCTGACCCTGACTCCAAAATATCGGCATTGGCATCAGCTACTGAACAACCCATATCAGTCGACCTCTAATATAAAATAGAACTGTATGAATTTGGTTCTATCGAGAATAGAAACCATCTTGGGATGGTTGAATGAGGAGGGAGTTTTGAAAATAGCCATTCCGCCGAACGTTACTCTTTTCTCCTTGCTGCTGATTGGCTCCTGCCCTGTGGAGCATCTCTGGCAGCTGCATCTGGTAATGTACTTAATAGAGTTTAAAATAAAATAAAGGGTTTTGGGAGCATATTTGGGGCATATTTATGATAAACAATATAAAAATAGGCATTTTTATACTGTAAACCTGCAGAACTAATAAATCTTATTTGTCTTCTATTATAGAACTTGAATCTGTAAGAGGTATTGGAGTCAATACAATTCAAATTATACCAAAATAATACAGAGCCTCTACCCCTATGTAGGACCGTATTCATGACTCCCCTTCCCTTCACCCACTCACCTGCCTGGCCCAGCTGGTGGACAAGGTTGTCCTCCAGAATGGCGCTGGAGGCAAAGTTGTTTCCCACATCGATAAAGGTGGGCAGGGAGCCGGTGGTGAAGCCTTTGATCCTCTGCATGGTGGTGGTGGGGGGGTCGGCCCTGAAGGTGTACAGCCTAGCCTGTGCGGGCCGAGTCGACGCCATCTCATCCAGTACAAGTAGTTTGTTCTGGAAGGCTCTGGGCGACAGGTTGTCCGGGTCAAAACGGGTGAAGTCGGCTTTCAGGGCATCAATAATTAGGACCACGGCTCTCTGGAACCGCGGCTCCTTTAGGCAGAAGTCTCCCTTCACATCGACCCCCGGGGGCAGGACATCCGCACAGGTACTGGTCCTGTTCACCTCCAGCCGCACCAGCAGGAAACCGCCAACAAACAGGAAGATGCCGGCATAGAAAACTGAGCAAATCCACAGGAGGAGGAGCAGGACCGGCAGCCTCTTCATCCTGCAGTGGAGGTTAAAGAGAATGAATGAACCAATAGTTGTAAGGTAAAGGCAAATTAGTAGATTAAATATTGGTATTGCGACTGTACAACTAAATATTGCTTTAGCAGTCTTGTATATATTTTATATTGTATTGTATTAGGAGCCCATATCATCACTTTTCTGGGTTTAAAAAGGCTTGGAGTCTGTAAATATTGTTTTAAACATCCAGTTCATTAACTGAAAATTAGCTTTCATATCAGTTTCATGATGTCCCAACCAATATATTCACAGCCTAGGATAATGGATGTATGTCAGTCTTACAGGAACAGTAACAAACAGCCTGTATTTTTTTTGTATGTATTAAGGTGAACAATGAAGATAGAAATCATGAGTGTGATGAGAAAGAACACACACAGGTTTGGCCAAGTAAAGATTCATTAAATAAACTCAGTGCAGTTTAACCCCAGGCCCAGCTCTCTCCCTCCCTCCCTACCTCATTATCTCTCTCCTTCTTGCCCAGTTTTCTCTGTCTCTCCCACTTTTTGTCTTTCTTTCCAGTTCCTCCTTCCAATTTCTTTCAACTTTTCTGTTATCCCTTAAATCAACCTCTCCATTTCTACCCATGTCTTTCTCAATCTCTCGCCCTCACCACCTCTCTCCCTTTCTCACTCTCTCAAATTATACTTCTCTCTCCATTCCCCACTCTCTCGACCTCTCCCTCTCTTTCCATTCCTCACTCTCAGTCGCTTTCTTTCTCAACCTCTCCATCTTCCCAATTCTGTGTCTCGCCCTCTCTATCTTTTTCCCTTTATCCCTCTCTCAACCTCTCTAACCACCCATTCCTCCTCTGTATCTCTCTCCATGTCCTTTCCTTCCATCTCCCCCCTTATTAATCACACTCTCCCCTTCTGTCTTTCTCTCTTCTCTTTCCCTCATTCTGTGTATTTCTCTCTGTCTCTCTCTCCAACTCTCTTTTTCTCTGTCTTTCTTGTCTCTCTCTCTCTCTGTTATACTGACCTTGCTCAGATCTGTTTGTCCTCCCTCTCCCCCCCACTCTGTATCTCTCTCTGTTTCTCAGTCTGTGTCAGGTTTCTTTCTCTCCCCTCTTTGAGTGGAGGTTCTGGGGATCATGAGTCTCTGTGCTGGTGTGAATCTGAGCTCCTGTCTGAGCCGGTTTATTTTCAGACTGCTTTCAGTCTGGATTCCCTCTCAGCCGCCATGCGCCCTCTGCCTCCGAGTAACCCACTGTCAGAATAAAAGTCTCCTTTAAGGACCGCGTAAAATATATGTATGACTTTTATTGTGTAGTCCTCTAATTCGTAATACATATTTTATATATAAATATATATATTTTTATATTTATATATATATGTCTTGTATTAAACGTGCTAATTTCAAAAGCCTTTCAAAAATTTTTAAAAGTTAAATATGAAATGTGATAGTCTCATCTGACTGCATGTGACCTCTAAGAATAAATGAAAGCCATGAATCACATTAAATTGGTAAAAAATATACTGTTTTTTAACAGTGCATTCCGATACTTCTGGCTGGTTTCAGTCATCATTTCTCTATTGTTAATGTACAGTTCTTTCATTCACTATTCACTTTTGTTTCATCATTTTTTTTCATGCACTACTTAATTTACCCTCCTCCTATCTGGCAAATGTAACTTCTATGCATTTGACACACATCCCTCTGCTGTTAGAATACAGTACCTGTCAAAATACTGCACAAATTCAGGCTGTAGCTGTTGTCGATGCTCTAAATGTTGTCTGGACCTGTTGTATTGCTGCTTTTAAGTTATTCTTGCACTCTTTGTCCTGCCTGTACTCGTGATCTTCTTGTGTTTTGTTCTGTTCTGTAGGCATTGCATCATGGTCCTGGCAGTACATTGTTCTGTTTCCATGTGTACTGTGTGTATATGTTCAAAATACCAATAAAACCTAGTGGAGTAGTTGTAATCTCAAATACTTGCTCAGAAACAGTAATACATGAAATTTGGCAGAATTTCACTGAATTGAATTCCACTTTCTGGCATTCCAGTTTAATTCCAGCAGTTTCCTGTTGTGATTGTTGAAATCCATTTTCTTGTTTGAATTGGAATTGTTGTGTTCGGCCCAAATTGACACCAACCCTGCTGCCCTGTACATTTTGATTAGGTGTAGAAGTTAAGAAACTCACACATGCAGTACAATCTTCCTCCAGGATCAGGGCCTGGAAACACTGATTTTAAATAGCCTCTTATTTTACCTATTTTACCCAGAAATAGAGCTGCACAATAGGGGTATCAGATCTGTATGTGCTTGTCTTTCAATGTATTAAAGGGCTCATATAACTTCTCTGGAACAGAAGTGTGTTAATGTATGTAAATATTGTTTCCCATAGTACATCAACTACCTAAATCCATAAATTCCATATATGTAATATAAGCTACAAATAAGCAGCCCATCTTCAAATGATAGTTTATGTGATGTCATAAAACCAGAACATGTATATACATATCTCCATATTCTGGCTACAGCAGTTAAGCCCTGGCCATTAACACACTGATTTGTCAACACCTTTAATGATTAAAAATTAGACTTTGTTGAATTAAATGAAGACCTTGAATCATCAGAACACCCAGTAACAAATCTGGTGATTGAATGAAACACTATAATTTGTTAGTGGCTCATTTGGATATTGCAGCCCGCTAGAAAGGTCAGTATTGCTGAAAAAATATATGCTATATTGTGGAGCACTGTAAAAAAAAATTTATTTTATAAAATGAATAACTTGCAGCAAATGATGCATACAGGCCTTAGTTGTAGGCCAGAAATGCTTTTTTCGCAGTAGAAAAAATGATTCATAGATTAGTTGTTTCATGTAAATATGTATATTTTCTCATTTCAGACAAATGAGAGATTACAGAAGGGTAAACCATCCCCACATAAAATCGTACAAAACAACCCCTTGAACACAGAAAAGAGGTCATTAACATCCCTGACCAGCCACTTTAAACATACTCTCCATCCTCCAACTCCTATTTTCTGCTGTCTCCTGGAGGATCTCCTCATGGGTGTATGTGTTCATCAGGTTCTGGGCCAGAGATTGCCTTAAATCACTGAGTTAGAACAAATCATCAAGGCTGGAGGTCGTCTAATATGCTGGAGAGTCAGGCAGTGCTTTCTCCTCTACATTGTCTTCTCGCGTTACAGAGGCTGAGCTTTCCCCTAGCTTTTGAGTTTGTGTCTTGGATAAACTTCCATAAATAGCCATGGCCTGTTGAGGAAAAAGAAGGAGAATATCATGAGCACAAGAAGTACACAGATTAAAAACACTTACTTCCTGGAGATCTACCTTCCTGAAAAATCTGCAACATCTTCACTGGCTAACTGACTTAAATAAATCATTGTGAAAGATATGATATGTACATACACACACACTCAAGAATGCGCACATGTATATTATAGATACAGCTCGGGAACTAACAAGAGACCACTGCAAAAAAGTAGTTTCTCAGGTTCCCTCTTTTATAGGGTCCAGTATTGAACTGAACAGATTTGCCTTCGTTTTTAAGAACTGCTGACAATATTTCTCCTAATTTCCAGATAAAAGTCTTGTTCTTTAAAGCTTAAGCTTAAAGGAAATGACAAAACATCAAAATAAGAAAAATGATGTAGTGTTTACAGAACTTGAAAGAAAACAGATCTTTCGTTCACTCTTGTTCAAACGGCGACATATTTTACACTACCAGTCAAAATTTTGGAACAGACCTTCTCATTCAATATATTTTCTTTGTGGTGGCCAAGACGGCAATTGGCCTAGAAATTGTCAAGCATGCAGTGGCTATGAGCATCTGAGAGATGTTGTAAAGTCAACAAAAAGCTGGAGGAGGCTCTGAAGAGGTGGCACGCAAGGGTAGAAGAAAAGGAACATAAGATTTGGCCAGTACACTTACAGTTCACTCACTGTGGCAGATTTAGGTGGAAAAATAATAATATTTGATGGTACTAATAATAGTAACCCTGTCAGTGTTGACATAATAATGGCCATACACCAGCCCAAAATCATGACTATTTCTAACAACACTTAACGCTTGTATGCAGATGAGGGTGTGTCAGGCCATAAATCAGCAGAATCATTCTCCAAATTCTCCAAAGTAGTGAGCTCTACATCATAACGTGGCATGCGCACTAGTCATGTCCATGCGTTTTAATGAGCCTTGTCTGGTTTGTCAATTGCTTTTACAGGCCTATAATTTGTCATACCATTTGATTTTGTGGAGCGTGAACGCAGTGAAAATTGGACCAATATCCACAATTTACAAATATCACAGTATGCCTCAAAATGTTGAAGAATATTCGCTCTTTCCAGATCTACGAACATCCAAGTGCTAATTATTGTTTGCATATGGGAAATAGTTCAGGGTATTATTTGGGGAAAAAAGAAAATTGAAAACATAAATTTAGGTTGAAAATGGCTCCGAAAATAATGGCGCACACACACACAAAATTAAAAATTACTTTAAAAAGTAACGGAATACTATTCTGAGCCCCTCATTTAGAGCTTTTTCAATTAGATAAACCCCAAGTGCATATGCAGCTTTCATTTTAATCTCTGACAAATGCAGCAGCAATTGAAGAAGCAGTTCTTTAGAATGCGAAGGAAGAGGGAGTGTGCAAGGTGTTAAATATTATCATTATAGTCAGGGTTATGAAAACAGCCCGAAAAGTTTAAGAAATTGCACAGTACATGAAAACATTCACATCTCCAGCTCCACAGGCACCCAGTACAACCGCAAAACAATTAGGAAAATGGTAGTTAGGTTATGAGTGGATTTTCCACTCATCTTAACTGTGGGAATAATTGGTGTATTAATTAGGTTTTATGCTCCTACTGTGATTTCTTTTCTCTGAAGTACAATTTTATCTATTACAGGTGCATTGCTTACGCAGAATCCAATTTATGTGCAAATACAAAATGGTAAAGATGATAAAGAATAACAATGATCTGTATCATCTTAGTCTAGATGCAGATAAGGATGAGATTTATTAATTATGCCTGGTATTTATGAAGTTTGCATTGAAGGGGTTATTAGGATGTAGATTGAACAAACATATGGTTGTTCAAATAAACAAAAAGGGGGAAAAAAATGTAAGAAAAAACAGTAATTTACCCCTAACTGGTATTTACCAACAGGTGTTTAATCTGTATAGATATTTACTGTTCAACTTACACAAATAACCTGCTCTGAAATAGCTTACACAAATGAGCAGTTCCTTAAATGAGGTCCTCAAACTGGTAATAAATGAGCAGTTCCTTAAATTAGGTCCTCAAACATAGAAAAGAGGATCTGTCTGGTAATAAATGAGCAGATCCTCAGTAAATGTATAGAAAATATTTGCTTAGGATCAAGTGCAAAGCTTCTCTGGTTAGTTTATAGATAGCTAATAAGAATGTCCTGTATTGTTATTTTCCCCATCCTAAGCCGTTTCAGTTCTATATCATGTGTTTTAAGTGTATATAGCTCTCTGCGAAGAGCAAGGATTGTGTTTTTCTGATTTTCCATGACAATACCATTCCATTCCAAGAGTATGGAATGCTAATGTAGCCAATAATAAAAAAAAAGGCATGTCCAAACATTTTACTGGTACACACATTTTTGTAATACAGTGAGGCCTAACAGAACACAGGTTATTTGCACATATGCATCAACACAAAGTAACAATGTCTGTTTCATTCCTAGGGATAAGGGGTGGTTAGGGTTAAGTAAGGTATAAATGTTTATTATTTTTGAGTACCTAAACTCAAATATGGACCCGATATAGGCTGTGTAAATGTTAATAAGCACATGTTGTTGGGCACTGTAAGGTGGGCTGACCTGAGTGACCATGCTGGAGATGTCTCCTGTGTTGGAGGGCAGGATGACGGTGTTTGACTCCTTGGCAAGGTTGGAGAAAGCGGAGACGTACTGCTCAGCCACACTGAGGGATGCAGCCGCATTTCCGTTCTGTTCACAACAAAACAACAGCATCATGACTGTGTGCTTTTTTTAAAACAAAATTAACAGGATGGCAAAATGTACCTACCTGCAATGTCAGGGCTTCAGACAGCAACCTAATGGCCTTTGATTTGGCCTCTGCTTTTGCCAGCACAGCATTTGCCTCACCTGGTTAAGAGCACAAACACACATTTCACACTGCAGCCCAATTTACTGCAAACACAGTCCAACACTCACCTACAGAGATGAAGGTTTTGGTATATTTAATGGACTATTTCTGTCATTTCTTGCACATTGTTCATTACACTGAAGTCATTTGGCAGAAGACTTTATCCAAAGTAAATGACAAATCGAGGATTGAAGTTTCAGGACACTGTGAGAACCAAAGGAAAGTGCTAGATTTTTAAGTAGAGACTAGTGGAAGATGATGTGCGCCTGTTCAGAAAGAAGAGCATGTCTGATTTAGGCTAGACAGATCGGCAGGCGATGAGGTGCTCTCTGACCAGAGTAGTCTTCAGGCGGTTTTTGAAGATAGAGAGGGATTCTGCTGCTCCAACAGCTCATTTCACCAGCGGTGAACCACAACACAGATGTCACTATGTAGGCAAGAAGTAGCAACTTGAACTCAATTCAGACCACAGTGGGATGCTAATATATGTCAATTAGCAGTGGGTCACATGCGATCTTTTGTGTTGGTTGACGGCCAACCGTGGTGTGGTGTTCTAAACCTGCTCTGGTGATCTAAACCAGCAATGAGACCCACTAGGAGAGCGTTGCAGTAATCAGCATAGTGATCAGTGTTGTGCCAGATCATACTTATGGTCCAACACTAATCACTCTGGAAGGTTTTGATCCCGTTCCCAGTATACCGTTAGAATATACTACTCTACAATTCTTCTGCCGTCTGTTCATTGTATTGATTCCGTCATAACTTTGTCGAAACCTCACATCACACTACGTACATGCTCACAGCAGCTGAAAACCTTCGACCTTGATCAGACTATGGGTTATAGTTCACCATCTTACATCATCAAGCCTAGCCTGACCTAACCCACGCTGAAGAAATACATCAAGACTTTTCTCAACTTCACAACCAAAGGGCGGGGCAGAGTTCCCCTGACTGTCAAAACTGCGGAGACCACCTGTGCATGTGTGACTTGAGCTCTTGTTTCTCTGGATAAGATGATCTTCCAAATGATGCAAACGTAAATGATGGCATTGCAGACCCAAGCTCCTTAATCACAGCAGAGATCTCCATCTGCTGCTGTTTCTCACACTGACACCAGAGCAGAGGGGTCTCAGTGCACTGCTGTTACCGTTCCAGCTCCAAGGTGTTACCGTACCAGCAGCTTTGTTGATCTGCTCTGCTTTCTCAGCCTCAGAAGCCAGAATCTGAGCCTGCTTGCGTCCTTCTGCCACGTTAATGGCCGCCTCCCTCGTTCCCTCTGATTCCAAAACTGTGGCTCTTTTCCTCCGCTCTGCTTCCACCTGAGTAAGAGTAAAAACACCAGATCATCAACCTGATCAAAACAGCAACTAGTGTAATATAATTTCATTAACAAGTCAGTTTGGCGCCTTTTTCTAGCTCAAATGACCACACGTATTCCTACCTATGCATCCATCCATTTAACCATTCAACCATCCATCCATCCATCTATCTAACTATTCATCACATTAAACACCTCAAATACCTGATTCTGCTCAATTGATACTCCATTAGACCAGAAACTGCTGATGGAGGTTTATACATAAATGCAGAGTCTGGATGTATCACAGTGGAATCTCAAACCCAGCCTGTGCTCTTCTAACCAGCTCACAAACTATTTACAATAAAACAAACCTTGATATTTACTGCTTTATTGTTTTTTGCATTTATTCTAATGTTAAATTATGCATTTGCTGGCAGAAAATCTCTCAGTGCTTAAAGAAATGGCTTTAAACAGCTTGCACGGGAGTGTACATTTTCCACAGTACTATACACACACTTTTTATTAAAGGTAAACTTTATATATATTTGTTTATTTATTTATTTATTTATTTTTAGGTTAAACCTTACTGAGGCTCTCAGCTTTCTCACCTGCATCTGCATGGACTCTTTCACACGTGGTGGAACGTGGATATCCTTAATTTCGTATCGCAAGCAGCGAATCCCCCAGTCGTCTGACGCCTGGTTGATGGAGTGCACAATATTGGAATTCAGGGACTCTCTCTCCTGTTGGGAAGATCACAGTTATTAATTTCAAAGGAGAATGATTCCAGACGATCAGGCAGTGATCAGTATACTGGTGGTGCTGAATGCTGAGTGGTTGGAACTCTTTAGGCACTTTGCAACCTGTCACTGTAAAATATTTGTGCCCATTTCTTTCATTTAAGATGATAATTGTAAGACAGCTCGACAGGCAGAAAGTAGTACATTTCTCCAAGAAGATACAAACAATATAAAGAAATAAGAGGTGGCTAAAAATGTCTGCACAATACAGTATTTCCGAAACCGAAAGCTTATCAGATACCCGAAAGACTTTGTCCAGCGTTAGTTTCCCCAATTCTGATCTCATTGTGGTCTGCGCCAGCTGAGTCACTGCATATTCAGGGTCCTCAACTCCATAACTGGCCTAGAAATAAAAGAGAAGTGCAAATCACAAGACTGAAAGAAGGAAAGTGGAGCTCAGAACCACTCAGTGTTTCATAACATACCTTAAAGGGGTCCAGTATCCGGAGGTATAAAACTCCATCTATCTGGAGCGTCACATTGTCTGAAAGACAGCAGACAGAAATTATTTATAGGCCTGCACAATATATCACCTGCTACTTATTATCACAGTATTAGTCTCTGCTATACTGATACCACAGAATGCAGCACTATGCAAATGAATCTCTAACCAATCAGTTTGATTCTGACAGGGCGATTAAGCCAGATGTATTCATGTATTCTAATAAATGTCAATTTTTTATCCATTTAAGCTGTTGGTTAACCTGTTTGAATGGGCATGGCTAAACTTCTGTAGCCAGAACAGGGTGTTTTTTAGCTTGTCTTTTGAAAGGTTATTTACTTTTTTGAGGAAAAATATATTGAAACCTCACAATCACAATATTTAGCTGTAAAAATACAATAATGATTTTGTCCATATTGGGGAGCTGTAACTAGATGCATGCAGTAAGCTCGAAAATATATACAAACACTGAAGTGATAATAAACCTTAAAACAGTTTTACTCACCAAGGGACACAGCAGACTGTTCTGGCACATCGATCACAATCTCTTTGAGGCTCTGCACGTACCGGATTCTGTCCAGTAACGGTATTAAGAAGTTTAAACCCTGCAGAAATGAAACTCATTTAAAGTCTCAGTAAATGTAAAGAGCTGGGATTTCTTAGATTCTTCAGAATTATTTTTCTACAATAAACTGAGGTTGGCTTTGGCGTGAGGGTTTAAAAAGGGGGATACAATTCTATATGGTGTCATTTTGTCCATTTTGATTCAGAATTGAAAAGACATTTAAATAAAAATATAAAACGGGGCAGCTGGTGGCCTAGTGTTAAGGGAAATCAGGAAGTTGAGGGTTCGATTCCTAAGACTGCTAAGCACCTCTGAGGTACCCTGAGCAAAGAGCCGTTCCCACACACTACTCCCGAGCGCTGCGTTCCTGGCCGCCCGCTGTTTCACTTGGTGAAAGGGTTAAAGGCAGAGAACGAATTTCATGCTGTTCACACTTTGTGCTGAGGTGTGTTCACAAAATGGTCAATTTCATTTGAAAATTTGAATATTCTAGGACTCATATGTACTGAGCTGAGCATACTGGTTCTAGGATCCGGTGGAAGCGTCCCATCCTCTCCACCACCCAGGCCTCCTGCTGGGGAACGAAGAGAACCACCGTGTTCATGGGGAGGCTGGAGGCCCAGCGCTGCTGAGCCTGCGTCCCCCACAGGATTGGGACCGTCTGTCTTGAGTGCTACACAGACACACACAGACACACACAGACACACACAGACACACACAGACACACACAGACACACACAGACACACACAG
>JBBKCR010030448.1:0-11621 GCA_037577295.1 Ladigesia roloffi | reverse complement strand
CACTGACTGTAGAGCTGTAGTGTAAACAGGTTACAGTCAGCTCTAGATACATCACTGACTGTAGAGCTGTAGTGTAAACAGGTTACAGTCAGCTCTAGATACATCACTGACTGTAGAGCTGTAGTGTAAACAGGTTACAGTCAGCTCTAGATACATCACTGACTGTAGAGCTGTAGTGTAACCAGGTTAAAGTCAGCTCTAGATACATCACTGACTGTAGAGCTGTAGTTGGAGCAGGTTTCAGTGAGTTCTAGATACATCACTGATTGTAGAGCTGTCTTTTAGCCAGGTTTCAGTCAGCTCTAGATACATAACTGACTGTAGAGCTGTAGATTCAGTCAGTTCTAGATACATCACCGACTGTAGAGCTGTAGTTTCAGTCAGTTCTAGATACATCACTTACTGTATAGCTGTCGTGTAAACAGGTTTCAGTCAGTTCTAGATATATAACTGACTGTAGAACTCTGTTTTAACCAGGTTTCAGTCAATTACAGATACCCCACTTTTTTTCAGTACATACTATTCATAGACCTGTGGTGTCTCAAAACAGAAAACAGTCATGAAGCAATAAGTCTATTCATGAAGGTTCCTAAAGAATCATTACAGTATCTGTGGGTTTGTTCCATAACATCAGGTCTTTTTGGTTTCAGGGAGGTGCATATGTGGTCAAACTTCTTGAGGAGTTTGGAGTCGGTTCCTCCATAATTGCTGTGGTCTTTCTGGAGGCCACTGCTGTCTCTTGGTTCTACGGTAAGACATATACAGTATACAGTAATACTGCTCTACATAATCTAGATAAAAATTTTAGCCATTGTATTTTAAGAAACATAAAAAAATCAAGGGCTCCTTAAAATAACCACTTTTAACTTTCTATGGATAGTCCTTAAAATATTTTAATTAAGATGTTAAGAGGGTGAAGAACCTTTCAAAAGTCTAAAGATCCATATAATCTTGACACAGTATTCAAGTTTATTTTTTTACCTTTTATGCAATTAGGAACCACTTTTAAGGCTGTGCACAATGGGACTTTTAGATCAACACATTTAGCTGCTTCTGGACTTATAGTGATGAAGGTTCAGTTTTTGAGTCATTGAGTATTCTTACTCTTCATCTCCTCCCAGGCATCAACAGATTCAGCAATGACATCAAATCCATGCTAGGCTTCACTCCTGGACTGTTCTGGAAAGTGTGCTGGGTGGCTATTAGCCCGGCATTTCTAGCTGTGAGTAACAAGAAATGGATGATTGAAGATGTTTGGTCCCTCGGTTCAGCTTCAGAGTACACAGATGTTGCTTTTTAGTTTAGCATTGGAGCTACAATGCTAAGATTAGACATAAACTACTTAGATTGCACCCAAATGCTTTCCATGCAAATAAATCCCCAAAACGTCTCTTTAACTACCTCCAGTCCCTTTTTAAGATGGTTCAAACATGTGGGAGTGGTTTACTGTGAACTGTAAAAATAAACTGAGGGTGATAGACGACACCAGCCCTGGTTCTTACAAATCAGTCATAAATATAGAGACCTAAACCACTTGAGGAAATTGAGGAGTCTACAAGTGTGTTCTGCCTTAATCTGATTTGTGATTTGAAGGGCTTGAGAGACGTTTTAGGGATGTACAATTTGTTAGCTCATTTAGTTTCTGTGTGTGCTAGCATTGTTAGCATTGTACCTGCAGCAGCTCTAAGCTAAAGAAGCAACATGTGGACTTGTCTTGGCTGATGGATTCAGTCTGTATTGAGAATTTGGTGGGGATTTTTCTAATAGGGCTAACTATTGGCTTTCAAACATCGTCAGCAATGTTTGCATTATTGTTTGAACTATTCATGTCAAGGACGTTTTATACTATGTGGAGGTTCTTTAGAATTTTAGCTAGTTCATACATCTCACTTCCAAAAATAGTTCCTTAAGAAAACGGCAGGTGAAAAATGTTGAGGGGGACTAAAGTGGGTAAGAGAACCCTTTTTGGCATCTCTCTTTTTAAGAGAGTGTATCTGGAGATCCAGCCGTGTAGAAACTTGAATATTTGCCATTAAGACATTGACAAATGTTCTTCTCCTGGAATTGGCTTGATTTAAAATCTCCTGTCAGTGACTTTCTCATTTGGAGGCGCAGACCTGTTCACAAGTTGCCCTTCTTTCCTGCAGCTCATGACTCTCTAATCACATTTTTAACCCTCATCTCATGTTTGTGCCACAAATGCCAAGCCCATACACCTCTGTAACTCAATATACCTCACGCGCAAACCACTAAACTTCTGGACGAGCCAGAGCTGACATTTTCCCTCACGCTCCTCCCATGGCATTCTCCTTACAGCTCTTTCTTCTCGCTTGAACTTGACGAATGGTCGCCTTTTCTCATCTCCCCAGGTGTTTGAGGGTTATTTGAAAGCTGGGGGAAGTGGAGGACATTTGTCACTGTCCTGCCACTGGCTTGATTTATAGTGATAAATCATGCCACCAGTCTGTAATTTCCAGGTTAGAAATGAACAGATTCCTTAGAGAAATTATTTCAAGGGTAATCTCTGTTGACACTCTATGTCCAAACTTATTTAAAGAAGAGCAAGGCCACCATAGTCACCATGCCTGTTGACAAGAGGGGTGAAAAGCATTGGGAGTTCTCTAAATTGATGGAGCTCCATCCAGTACCTTTGGGCTGAGTTTGTGTGGCATTTGTGATCCAGAACTTTAGTCAGTATCTGACATCACTAATGATCTTGTGGCTAAATTTAATCCAATCTAAGGAATTCCTAGAAGAATAGAGGCTGTTACTGCAGTAAACTGGGTAGGCCTCCACAAACCTTTGAACATACCTAAAGTGTAGGGAGGTAAATCCATGCAGAAACCACATTTCTGATAGAATTCCAGCATTAAGATTACTAAGAAATTGGTCTGTTAGTGTATGTACTTTAGCGGATCTTGCAGGGTATCCCAGTATCTTCTGACCAGGTTTCTTGTTTCTTGTCCAGTATATCATCATCAGTTCCTTGCTGAACCCTGCACCCCTCACACTATTCGACTACAAGTTTCCTGACTGGAGCATCACTGTGGGTTACATCATTGGCACCTCCTCCTTCATGTGGATTCCCATCTACATGGTGTACAAACTGGTGTGGACCCCTGGTTCACTCAAACAGGTGAGCAACCTGATTGTGTCATTATTAATTGAATGAGGCATGTTCATAATGGACAACATTTTGCCGAAAATGCAGTGTTTGTGGTGGACCGAGGGTCAAAAAACAAAATAATATACAAATAACAAAGAAAGACAGGATTCTAATTATATATTTTCACAATGTGTGAAAGGTTGGGTTTGGATAACTTTCTGTCAGGCCCAATTAAATGTCCTTACAGGCCAATCCATACTGAAGCACACTGTGTCACATGACGTAAATGAAAAATTTTAATGTATTTCCTTTTTTTATTGAATCCTTTCTGAATGAACCCACTGCTAAGGCTGTAAAATAATATTAGGAAGCATAGGGGGTAATTCTGCCTCTATTGTTTTATTTGAAAACTGCTCTATAATGTTCATAAAGTCCACACCGTCATTCTGACATACTGTAATACACTACAGGAAACGTAGAGAGTGATACTGCTTCTATTGTTTCATGTAAAAAGTGCTCTATAATGTTCAAAATTCTGTTATTCTGTTTTTATTGTATATAAGATGTAGAATTTTATATATAGATTTAGAATGTTTATATTGTGTTTTTATGGCAGTGCTTGAGAGACACCATCGACCGGAAACACACATATACTTGGCCAAATAAAGCGATTCTGATTCTGATTCTGATATGACCTATAGGGTCATTATGACAAGCTGTAATACACCTTAGGAAGCATAGGGGGCAATATTTCTTCTATTGTTTCAATCAAATTTTCCCTATAATGTATATTCTATGTGATCATTCCCGATAGTCTGTAGTATGTTAGAGAAAGTGAATTTTTCTTTGATACATAAATCATGAATGAAGTTCTAATAAAATTAACATCTACATCTAGGTAATTTCTTCATTTGTTGTTTCTCACACTCCGTCTTTCAGCGTCTGGCTGTTTGCCTGCGGCCCGAGAGGACACTCCCCGACATTCACACGGACACGCTAGGGTTGACTCCTGTCCCCTAAGCCGTCCCGGAAACACACTGGAACCAACCGGACCCTGCAAACAAATTTGGGGATGCAGTGACCCCCCGAATAAAGAAGCAATAAGTAGCATCTTTGGTCCAGCGTAACATTATTCGCAATAAGGTCAGGAACACATAAGGGGTCACTTTCAAATACCTGTCACTAACAATGACGGAATGCTTTCTGGATCACATTACACTGATTTTATTTTTCTAAGACAGATCAAATTAGTACGAATGGAAATATCTTCCAAACTGTACAGTCTCGTTTTCTGCCAACTTACCATCTTTCTTTAGCTTCACTCTTAATTGCGCTATTGCAAATTGCTACTTATTGCTCCTTCAGCTTAAATATCACTCGATGATTTGGGAAGGTAGTTTATCGCCGTCGCCCGCTCGAATGGAAACTTCAAACCAATCAGTATTAAGAGTCATATTTTTAAAAACCAATGTGTGAATAACAGCCTTACCTTATAATGTAAAATAATAAGTACAATTAAGAGAAGAAAGGGGCTGACGAGTTAAAGAATGGATAAATGGTTGATGTTTTTGTTGAATATGAAAGAGTTTAGTCCTTTTTATCCCATTATCAAACTTGATCCATGGCGGAGACGGATGAGCAGCCGTTGCGAACCATGCCAATGAGAATACGTCATTGCGAGAACTTCAGCTAACGAGAAGAACTTCCAGTGGGTTCTGCCTTAACTCTGCCTCGATATCGTTAGCTGTTCTGTGTCGAAACTTCGTAAACGTCTGTGTTGGTGGTGTGTGTGACTCTGGGGAACGACCACTTTAAGAAGACTGTTTCCAAATTCCCTGAAGAGGCTTGAACCCTTAAGCCAAGTGCCGCGTTCTCTTTCCTTCTGGTTTATAAAAGAACAGCAGAGGATGCGACCAGATTCCGGTTCTTGTTGCCATGAATGTTCCGTTCCGATGAGAAACGCGTTCTTCGTAAAACATGTACACTATCGTAAAGTTGTGACCAAGAGTCTTGCTTGTATAAATGTCTGAGGTAACAATAAAGATTATTACTTAAGTGGTATATTATGCGTAGGTGCTATTTTCTTTTTAGCTGTTGGAGCAACTGGTCACGTTACTCTCAATACGTAAAGGACCAGAGTCCATTTATCCTCACTAAAGAAGCAAAAGTCAAACTCCTGGGCTGATAGACCACATCTGTAGTTGGTGGAAAATCTCACAGCTCACGTTTTCAACCTGGTCCAGTTCAAGTATTTACTTTAGATTCGTGTTTTATGATATGTTAAGATTTTTATTAATTAATTGTACTTATATTTAGACATATACCTACTTATACTTATGTCTTTATTTATTTTTGTGTGTCAGATTCAAGATTTTTATATTCAATGTAATGTAATGTAATTTTCTGCACAGTCACAGTCATTAGCGGTTCAGGCTACATTTCACTACGGGTTGAACCTGTAGTGAAATAAATATCTGGTCTATCTAGAATGTCCCTGTTCTAGATAGCTCAGCTGCTGCGAAGTCTCCGCTTAAAAGCTTCCCACTCCTGGTCCTGCTGTTTGTCGGTGGAGGCCTGGGCTGTGTTCACCAGCCCCTTCAATCCCGTCCTTTAATCACAAGGTTGATTTGCATCAGGCTGAGAAGCGCATTGTGTCAAGCGTTTAAATGAGATGTTTTATTAAAGACTGTGTCCAACCCCCCCACCCCCCAGTTGCTCCAGCCTCAGGTATGGGGGTCAGGAGATATGAAAGAGACCATGCTTGTCCATATTCAGACACTTCTGCAGGATCAAAGGCTTCAGAGGTGGGGGAGGGGGTGCGTTGGTGGATTTCAGGTTCAGAGATGCGCCGGGGAGGGGCACAAAAGAGAGGCAACCTCAATGCGCTTTCTATTAATTACCACCATAATGAATAGAGCTGCAAGGTGTAGGGGAACCAATCAGGTGGGAGGCAAATGGCCGGTACGGGGGCTGCCGGCGGAGACAGACCTTGAGGCAAAAAGAGAAAAGTGTTAACAATGTGAAGAAGAGTTTTGTTTGAGAAGGTGAAACTCCTCATTAGAGTAGAAATGATGGATGGAAGCTGAAGCCAGTCAGGGATCAAATATGGCCACTATTCTTCCACTGAGAAAAACAGGTTAGCGAGCACTTTGGAATTCACTTCGGTTACATCACTGACCTTGTACAGATGAGACGAGAGAAGTACAGCTGGAATTATCTCTTATTTTGCCGTATGAACGTATCCATCTACGAAGGTCTGCTTCTTTTTAAAGATTTTTTATAATTTTTTAAATCCTACTCTCTTTTAAAAAAAAACATCCCAATTCGTTTATTCATGTAAAATGTATTTATTTCTATGTTTCTTTCCTTCTTTGTCTGTATTTCTCAGTCATTCTAATAAATGAGGATATCCCCATATGAATATATAGGGTGATGTGGATGTGCCCACTATTCTTCCAATGAGAATAACAGGCTAGCGGGATTCATCATCTCGGTAAATCACAGACCTTGTACAGATGAGATGAGAAGAGAAAGACAGCTCCTTTGAAAAAGCAATAAAACCATATTCAAAAGTTTAGATTTGGCTCAAATCGTTTATATATTTGAAAGGAAGCAGTCAGAAAATACAGTTTGTCTCATGTTAGTAAAAAAATTCAACATTTTTAAAATGGGAAAATAGTGAAGTTGTGAAGAAACCATTAACCTTATAAACCAGTAGCTCTACTTGGAATATAGGTTCTCCAGGAGAAGCCTCTGCATGGAGCAATCATCTGGAGATCCCAAGTCTGAATCCTACCAATGCCTTGGCCATCTTCCCACCAGAGCCATGTTTTTCCTTGGGTTGGTTCAGGTGGTCCTCATTCATCCATCTATTACTCAGCAGCACTGAGTGTTCTCCTCCAAGCGTGTTGAGCTGTCTGGTGTTGGGAGCATCCTGTGATGGTGAGGGAATAAGCACGTGTGACTGGATGTAACTAAATTGGTGAGAAAATTATTTTGAAATAATAATAATAATAATAAACATATTTAAATAATAAATATATAAATATATACACAGACAGTTATTTTGCTCCTCTGCTCGAGCTCTCTCAACTGAAAAGATTTGGTTTTGCTTTTATTTTTCAGAATATTATAAATAAAATTCTGTACAAATATTAATTAAAAACATCTTATCATCCAATTTTAGCTTAATCACTACAATTTTATGATTGTCAAATATTTTCGTAGTTTACTGAATCAAATTAGCCACTTAAAAGAAATTCCTGATTTATCGCCCTAAATTTAAGATGAAGATGTTTCACAATCATGCCTTAAATCGACTTTTTAGGTAAAATTAAGGGATCGGTTAACAAATGAATGGCCACTTAATTCAAATGATTACTTAATTCAAATGAAGGGGTTTGGTGTATTTTTCAGGATTAAATTAGGGTTAAGCACATTTCAAGCACATTGTGTTTCGTAGTATACAGATCTCTATTTGAGTAATAACTATTGGTGTTACTAGTAATTCACAGTACTGTAAGTTATTTAACTATAGCATTTATGCCCAGTGTTTGTGTACATAGCACCGTGTAACACTGGCATTGCTTTGTATAATGGTAAAAATAGATGCAATTCAATCGCAGCATATATTAAAGTTAATGAGAATAACATTGTCAATTAACGGATTAAAATACTAGAGAAAAACAGATGTATTTTTTATAGACTTTATGTTTCAAATTCCGGTCTCAATATCGTGTGCCTGTTTCTGATTCTGCACTTGTGATTCACGTGGTCATGCGGATGCAGTGCGCATGCGCAGAGTCGCGTCTTGACCCCAGCGATGGCGGAGAGGCTGCAGGTTTCTGTTCTGACCTGTTTTGTTTCTCTTTTCGTGTCTGTGTCCTCGCAGCCCGGCGATGGGAGGTCCGGGGAAAGGCCGTACGAGGTCCTGCAGAGTCAGAACTTAGGTAAGAGGCGTTTACTCAGAGAGAGTCCTGCTAAACTAGCCCGATGCAGCTCTGCACAATCTAGTGACAACAATAACAATCTCAATCACATACGTAATCTGGACAAAAGTATTGGGACGTACATGTATTTCAGGATTTGGGCCCCTTAATTCCAGTAAAGGACAATCTTAATACTTCAGCCGATCAATAGATTTTAGACAACACCATGCTTCCAAATTTGTGGACCCAGTTTGGTGAAGAACCTTTTCTCTTCCAGCATGACAGTGTCCCAGTGCACAACGCAGCTACATAAAGACGTGCTGAAGGTGATCAGTGTGGAAGAACGTGATTGTCCCACACAGAGCCCTGACCTCAACCCCATCCAGCACCTTTGGGATGAACTGGAATAAAGATTGAGAGCCAGACCTTCTCATCCCACATCAGCGTCTGACCTCATAAATGCTCTACGGAATGAATGGGCACAAATTCCCAGATAAATTCCAAAATTTCGTGGTAACCTTCTAAGAAGAGTGGAAGCTGCTATAGCTGTGAAGGGGGACCAAATCCCTATTAAAGTTTATGAATTTGAACACAATGTCATTGAAGTCCCTGTTGGTGGAATGGTCACGCGTCCCAATACTTTTGAACATACAGTGTCATTTAAACCTAATGGCAGTTCTGTGCATTGGATAAAAACAGTCATCTCTGTGTCGTCTGGTGGTCTACAGCCCTCTATGGACCCACCACACAGTTTAAGGTGGATGTCTTCCTTCTCCATTACCTTCAGGTTTCTGAGCAGAATTGTTTTAATGTCTTTATAGAGGGCTGGTGCACCTGGTTTAGGCTCCCTTTCACACACATACCATATTTTTTATTAGAAACATCTATCTTCTACCTCAACTATCCACCTGCTTACCTTGTAGGTCCACTGAGTAGCTCCATAATGGGTCATTTTTCTCCAAAAAGATACCCTTTTCATTGTGGTCCATACTATTAAAGTTTTTAAGAAGGTGTGTGTGTCAGAGACTACAATCACAGCATCTATAGCAACATAAGGTGCATAAGTAGCTTAATAATGATAATAATAATAATAATAATAATAATACTATATCTAATAGTAGATTGGTGCCCGTGTCGCCAGTTGGATACGTCTAGAACGGCAGTGCGAAAATACAGGGGGAACACACCGTAGCCTCAGTCATTTACTGCACCTAACACAGCTGTAAAATCAGTCTCTAGTACATAAACCACATCTAAGCCACAGAACCAGGAAAAGGACATAAATAAATATACTTGTACACTGTACTGTACTGTGGCTTTGACTCCCTCATTCAGACGCCGCGTTACTGCATATTAGAGCCTTGCACGGGACTGTTTTTTAATTCCTGCTCCCGCCCGCTTCCGCTGAATTTCTGACCATTACCGCCCACTCCCGCTATATTTCTGAAGATTCCTGCCCGCACTCTTTGTCACTCCCGCCCGCTTCCGCCCGCACGGCTCAAAAACGAAGTCCAACTCTTCACCCTCTTTGTTACAATTTTAAAGATTTTCCATTTCCCCAATTTTAGTTTTGTTTTAAATTCTCCCTTCACAATTTCATTAGCATCATTAGCTGCATCCTCCATACTGCTACGCTAACAATTTTGGCACCCGCTGTCTATTTTATCCCGCCCATTATCTCTGTTGCTCCCGCCTGCTTCCGCCCACAGCAACCTAAAACCCGCCCAATCCCGTGAGATTTGTATTGGGTCCCGCGGGACCCGTGGGATCCCGCTCCCAATGCAGGGCTCTGCTGCGTATTCTTCCACCGTATGTGACCTAACTAGCTTGACTACATAGTCCGTAAGTATGAGGATAACAATGTACGCTAAAACACTCAGATATTAATTTTTTAAGATTATATGGGTGTGAATGTCGCAAACTCATAATGTCGGGACTGTTGTGGATCAACTATATTTACAAAACATAACATAAATATTTGGAGAAATTCAGCCATTCTGGTGGATTTTAAGGCAAGTAACTAACCAAACCCTCTCCATGTCTGTGTTGTGGTTGGGGTTTTGTAGAGAACACTTATTTAGAAATTTTGGACTGTGTATGTATGTGTCTGAAGTCACTGTGATCAGCTGTTATGTATTTAGTTTAAATGATTGTGGATTTTGATTGGTTTGTGTGTCTGTTTTGTATATTAGTTCGGCCCACGTGCCAGGTTTGATTTATGTATTTTCTTGAGTCTGTGTCAACATTAAATACAATGTAGGAACCTACACTCTGGGTTAGGCATGGGCCGGTATAAGAACCTGACAGTATGGTAACCTTGGATAAAAATATCACGGTTTCACGGTATCGCGGTATTGTAATTACTGCGCTACAATGTTGTATTTGAATGTCTGGGTAAGAAAAACAACTCTTTTTTCCAACTGAACACAGTATATTTTATTTTAGGAAAAATATAGAACATTTTGTAACATTAATAATAATTGAATAAATAATTGAATTTTCTTAATTAAATTAAATTGCAGTTACTTGTTTGAGCCTAAACCTGCAGTTCAACCATAATTAAAATAAAGAAACAAATCCTTTCTTTGACGACACAAACAATGCACATATCATAGGAACGGTATAACTTTTTTAATTTCAGTTTTGAAACCGTGACGTTTTTAAAACCCAGTAAACCTTAAAACCGGTTATCATCCCATCTCTACTGTGCGTCTCGCCTCACTTCCGTGCACCCCCAGATGTGACGATCTGTAGAATGTGATGCACCATCCATGTTGCTTGGGATTTTAAATTATCTTGTTGTGAATTAATCTTTATTTCTGTGAATTAATTTTTATTTCTGTGATATAAATGTATTTTTTTATCGGATATCTGATGAAATCCCAACAAACACACTTTTGCTTACGGTTATGTTTCAGTAAGTATCCCTAAACTATCTGATATATTTTACATTTGATAAAACATTCACACCCTTTATGTGATTTGCCGGTTTATGAGTATGAGTCTGCGAGATGAAAATTAATAAATGTACACAAAGTACACAAAAATGAAGTGAGTGAGTGAAGCCTGTAAACCCATGGTAGCCATGAAGTGTGCTGTAGTTTCTAATAATGAAAAATTAAATAAATACAGATGGTGTGATGACCACGGCCTGTTCTTGTTCCTCAGTTCTGTTCTTCAGCGTCCTGTCTGTTCTCCTGCTGGTGATGCTGGTCATGGCCGTGTGCGTCTACAAGCCCCTGCGGCGGCGGTGATGGCGAAGGAGGAACCGGGACCTCGGCCGGGGTGGGCGACTTGTCCGGGACGTCCCACCACAGGAAAAAACACTGATGCACCGTCAATCAATGCCTACTGCATAATCACACACACTAGAAAGGCCTAATCAGGACTTACGCCTGTGCTCTCCATGTTCTCTCTGGAGGAGTTTCCTCTTCAGGCCCTGAAGTCCCACATTTTAGCCCCCGGCAGGTATAGAGTGAAAGTATAGTGAGAAACACACAGTGACCTTTTTTATTTTAAAGGGATAGTTCACCCCAAAATGAAAATCTGATGTTTATTTGCTTACCCCCAGGGCATCCAAGTCGAAG
>JBBKCR010030380.1:0-27306 GCA_037577295.1 Ladigesia roloffi | reverse complement strand
ACACACACACACACACACACACACACACACACACACACACACACACACACACACACACACACACACACACGTCTCATTCCTCAGTTCATAATAATGCTCCTCTAATTTATTGATAAAACCATACAAATTAATATCTGTTCCTGTGTAAGTTACAGAAGCAACTGGCATTTATATTAGACAAAGAAACGTGTTAGCATTTTGATTGATATGAATACAATACCATCAAGCCCAAAACAAATCATTTTTCCATTATATTCCCTGCAGATAATGCATGTTTTTACATCTCTCCTGAAATAAAGGCATTTCAACTCTCTGACAAAATGACCTTGCAAAACTGGTACATCACAGCTCAGACCAAACACTCCCATGCTCTTACACCTGCTCATGTTATAGGATGCCAACACCTGCATTACGAAGACTACCAATTGCCTTGATGGTAATTTATCACAGGCAAACCTTAGTCATGACTGGCATGTTTGCAGTAGGTAACAGCAGTGGGGTAAATAAGGTGGATGCCAACCTATTGGATGCTGCACAGCTCCACAAACAACAAAGCTGTTCCACTGGTTCAGGTGAGGCAGCACAGACGAAAAAACAGATTATCAAAAAACTCATGCCCTTCTTCGACTCTTATAAGGCCAAAATTTAGATGGATTATTCCATTTTATTATGATTCTTCATAATTTAATCAGAATTGGTTATTCACAACATTTTAAAAAAAATATCAATTTATTATGTTTTATTTTTGTAATTGTATGACATGAGCAAGAATCAAGTAATTTATTTAATGCAGTTGAATTGAGACTTTTAGACTGTTGCACTGCAATATGCTGATGCACTGTTTTCCCCTTAAAAGGCACATATTTGTAATAGAGCATATTTGAATTCCTATTTGCCAAAAAAATATCAGATATAAAAAATACAGCTGTGATTCCTATCAACAAGCCGCAAATGCTAACTTGAAATGAGAACACTGACAGAAGTGTAGATGCCAATTATTATTTTTACTGCTACCACTAGTGCTTTAGAGTACATCTACTAATAAAGCCTATGAGATATACACAACCTAACATTAAGATAACACATTGGCCTGCATTCAAACACAGTATGTCCGGCACTTCAGTTCATTGTTTTATTTTTGTTTCTCCCATCAAAACATTCTACAGTTCTTTTCTGCATATTAGTATTACATGCAACACCATGAGCCGTTTTAGCCCCATGAAGCATCTGTCCTCAGCATCACAGCGCTATAATCCTCTTTATCAAGTGCTAAAGGCACTTATTAATAGTGTGCAAAATCTGCAGCCAGCACATGCTCCATCTCCTTTTTCCATCAGCCCTTATCCGGTCCTGCACTGTATCACAACGGCCTCCAACCGTTCTGTTTTGCATCTATTCATGCAGTATGTTATTATTTCCTTTATTATTCCACTTTACACCTCAGAGCAAAAGCAGAATTCTTGACACAATTGTGTAAATGCTTTCCCCATGCTGTATAAATGCAATGGGCTGAATCATGCAGTAACTTTCTTCTCTCTCCTTCTTGGAAGAATTTCTGACCCCTGATGAGCTGCCTTTGAAAGTGTAGGATTTGCGTCATCAGTCAAATATAATATAAACTTCCCCATGAATAAAAGCCCACCCTGCTTCATCTGCTCTTGAAATTAAGTGCGCTTCTCTGGCTCGGCTCGCAGGCCATCGGTCGCCATGGAGATCATATGAGAGCAATGCAGTTCAAGGGGGTCATGAGTTATTCCGATGAGCTATTGCACCCTCTGCTGGACATTAAAAGTAACCGGGGCAGTTTTAAAGGAATAGCTTGGTAAGGAAAAAAAAAATGACAGTTTACCCCTTCACCCAATTGAATCCAAGAGCAAAGACAAGTCTAGTGTTTTAGCCAAAGTCTGCTTCTTTAAAAAGATAACAGCTGACAATAACCACCAGCCCACCAGCATCCAGGACACACGTAATAAACACGCACTTCCCTCAAACCGTGTCAAGTTGCTTACTAATCTTAATCAGATCAGATCATCTGGTCTCTGAAAAACTGCTATGTTTAACAAACAGATTAACATGCAGGCAAAATTAAGGTTTTACATGACTTCGTACTCTTTTCTTATCTGTGACACATCTTGTCCTCCTTGTCATTGTCATTTTATAGTTTTGTATCAGAAGCAATGTATCATTCATTTATTTACTTTCTTAAACCCAAGGGTGGGCTCAAAGTTCTAGCCTGTAGTGTATATCATTGCTTTCTCAAAACTAACGAAGCACACTTAAAAAAAAAAAAAAAAACTACCATATTTCATTTTAACCTGAGTTAAGGGGGAAATTATGTAAACTTAGTTTTGAACTATTCTTTTAAAAAATAAAAAGTGGGGTCTTTCCTGACCTGATATGCAGCCATGACAGCATGGGTGTTGTGCCTCCACCGAACACCCACACAGTGAAGAACACAATGAGTAGTGTGGTGGTGAACATCATCTGCCGTGCATAGGTTGCAGTGTCGCGGATCGCCAATGCAAATGCCATCGCTCCTCGCAGCCCTGGAACATCAGAGGATCACACAAGCACATACAGGAGGAGTGTGAGCAGGACAAGGCCAAAGACAGACCATTGAAAAAATTGGCATATCCAGATAAAAAGCAGGACCCGGAGAGTGATGCTTTGAGTTTGGTTGCAGTATAGATCGAGTTTGGTTGCCTTTTTGTGTGTATGCGTTTTTATTTATGCGTATAAGTTTGAAAAACTCGAAATGTATTGCACTGCTGTCAACTGGAAGATCAGTTCTAGCAAGGGAGATGCTCCAGATTAAAGCTCAATTTTTAAACGGCCTCTATTTTAGGTCATAAACTGCTCAATCAATGTGATGAAGCTCAGAGATAAACACATGAATATTTTATGCCAAAGATTATGACGCCTGGGGAAAAGAAAAGCAGTGTGATTGTTGCTTGTAGATCAACCACCAGACTACGGATACAGTTAAAGTGCATTGGATTCTATCCAAATCTCTGGTGACCAGTTCTTAAGAGCTTAACTGACAATTAACTTGAATGGCATTGAGGAGCGATGAGGTCATACCTGCAAACATCATCATATGCTGAAAGTTTCCGCTGATTTTGTGCCTGCGGCCAAGGTTAAGCAAGAAGGACAGCGGGTAGATGTTGGACGCTCGGCCGATAAAGATGGCAATCTACCAATCAGAATACAGTTAAGGAAACAGATAGGAAAAAATGCACACACACACACACACACACACACCTTCTTTCAAGGGCCAAGAGATGGAGTAATAGTCTTTTGAGTTGGAAAGAGTGATCTGGCATATGTATAAGGTCACATTACATAAACACATTTTACCAATGTAAATAAGATTACCATTAACAAATTGAGAATGTTTCATACTACATCCACTGCACACACTGAATCCAACAAACCAAGACTAATTATGGTCTTTGGCGATGAAATTCAAAGTTGATCACTTTTGTTGAAGTCTACAAAAAAATCTTACAATATGCTCAGAAAACATTATTATGGCATTTTATGATGCAATTTACCATGATAAAAACAGTCATATTATCCTCCTTGGAGTGGTAATGCAACTGGAAAGTACAAGCCCAGTTAAATTACTGGTTTTATCATTTGCCTGCATCAATCTTCATCCACAACCCAAAGATGCATCACATCCACAGTATATACGTGGTCATTCACAGAACATGGACGGAACGAGAAAGGATGAAGCAGTGTTTGTGTTTGTAGCACACTTACCCATTGTGTAAAATTAATTTGGGAAGTCTTAACATATACATGAACTACTGCTTTGGGCTAAAAAATTACTGCTTTAGGCTAAAAGTTTTGGTAAGAATACTGACTTTCCTATCTGAGGTTTAATAACATCTGAAATATGAAGTTACATCACCACATATTAAAGATGTAAAGTGGTACATTGTCGTGTTTTTTGCTCAATATGTAGGTCAACAATTCATCAGTGGATGTGACGTTTATTGCATGCCTTCAGTTATATTTAACTCTGTCACTGCTAGCTTTGCTAGAGAGCAAAAACAAAAACAGATTTTACAGCTGCTTCCACAAAACTGGGTAATGTGATCAGAAATTCAGTGAAATATCTGGCTTCGCAATTCAATGTTTCAGTCAAATATTCTGCTCTTATGCAATTATACATAGCCTGAATACTTGCAAAATCTCAAAGGGACTCCTAAGTCTTTTTCAGATGAATGTCTTTTATGTGTAAAATTCCGCTCCACCTTCAAACACATGACTCCTGCAATTCGCAAGCAGTGACCATGTCTAAAGTGCTAGTTGAGTGAGAGGGAGGATACGAATGCCCCGATAATGAAGATTGGACTGAAGACGTGGTTCTGGAAGGTGAACAGAGCCAGTCCCATATAGGAGAAGATGAAGTTCTCTGCCAGGAAGTGAAGAACTTCAAACAGCTGAAACAAGTAATGATAGCATTAGCACAACACTCACATGTCCACACACACACACACACACACACACACACACACACACACATGTATGGCAGCTTTCAACTTCTCTAGTCTAAAGTGTCTCACCCACTTCATCAGAGTCAATTTTGGTAATTGGGTTAAGAGCAACCCCTGAGGCACAAAACAACTCCAAAAGGTAATCACAGCCCCCAGTTTCTTCCCCATCAGTCTAGCAACAGTGTGTGCTACTTTGCATCCTGACTGACAGCAGCCAATGTAATAGACCGCTCTGTAGAACACTCCTCAGGCTCTGTCTGTTCAGTTCCACCTAGCCCCCAGAATACTGCCCTCATAGAACAGGTACCTACAACTTGAGTTATGAGCATCAACACTCTCTGAGCTCTATGTATGAGGTTTGGGTATAAAGGATCGACTTAAAGACAAAGGTTAACTTGCCATGGCCTACTTAGCTATGCTGTAATTGTTAAATATATGTGTGCTGAGGATTATTCTGTCTTCAGATGAGAATTCACATGTTCTCGACTTCATCAAATAAATAGAGTACTAAAGCGTGAGCTTATCTTTTACCTAAAATATCAAAGGAGGAGGCTTTTCATTTACATTTTTACTTCAAACACACTTAAGCTACTGACAAAATTACATTTGCTGCCCCCTGCTAGCCACTTCCGCATGCAAAAAAAAAAAATGAGCTACACTAAAACCACATACACAATTACTGACAAAGAAAAGGTGAACCACAAAAGACAAAAGAGGAGAAGAAAGGTGAACCACAAAAGACAAAAGAGGAGAAGGGAGAGGAACCTGTTTTGTGCGTTTTGTAGACTCCTCAGAGAGATTGTTATAGGTGTAGTGGGCCTGAGTAATCCCACAGAACAGCACTGCTACAACACCTAGAGGAGAGAATAGAATGTACAGATCCACCAATGCATTAGAGTTATGATTTAATACAAAACAAGATAATAGAAGATCCTAATTAAGAATTCTACTGTAAGCTCGCAAGCACACACTCCATTTTCAACACTCACATATATTGCATGAACATGAGACATAAGGTGTGGTACATTCAACAAAGTAATACAGATACAAGCATACCTGTGAAGCCACAAGCTTCTGCCAGGAGGAAGGTACTCCAAGACATTAGGAAGAAAAGCGCCGTCTCCAGCAGAGGGAAACAGTGCAGTTTGGTGAATTTTGTGACGTAAGATCTGAGTTAAAGCTTTTAAACACATGGTGACTTAGAAGCTCATACAAATATTAAACACAGTTCACCATTAATCTTCATTTCATTACTGGATCAGAGTTTCAGCTAGACTGTGCACTGAGAGGGAGGATGAAAGGATATAAGGGCAGTGACGACTCCAGTGACAGCACCCATAGCAAAAGATCCACTGAAAATCCCAAGGAAAACACCAACTGATTTAAAAAAGGCAGAGGCGTCGAAGGTGTGCGTGTTCACTCCAGCGGGTTGATAGGCCACAATAGACCTAAAGACAAAGCATATGCTACAGTTAATAATGCACTATTAATATCAAATGTATTTAAGACACTGGTCTAAAAAAAAGGGTTGTGACGTTGCTTAAATAAGTGAAGTCTACAGAGAACAAAAGAAAAACTATGTATCCATCTTTTCTCCACATTTAATGTTGGTGTTGAGTTATCTGTAATCTCCATCCAGTAGATGGAGCTCAAGGCCCTTTCTTCCAAGACAGAGACTGACAGCAGAGCGCCATGATTTTTAACACATGAGTGTGTTCAATTTAACCTACAAACACACTGAGTTGGAAGTCTGGGGAAGAATATCAAGGGAATTAACTAAGTGCAATTCCCTTGATATGAGTAGTGTTCACAGAAAAGGTGAAATGTGGTGTATGTGTATGAGCGTGAGAAAAAGGGCAAGTTAGAGAACGAGAAAGAACTGAAGTGTGAGTGTATGCAGGAAATCTAAATAATACAGAGAAGTGAAAGAACTTACGATGAGAGAACAATGGCCACAGCATCGTTCATTACACTCTCTCCAAACAGCAGGGCATAGAGGTCCACGTCAGCATGAAGCTCATTGAAAATAGCCAGCACAGTGACTAAACACATACACAGACAAAGTATAACTCCAGTCACAGCATTATACACTATTGCAAAATACATCAGATTTATTTCCCAAGTTAACATAGCAATTATTTTTAAAGAAAAGTAGGCCAGTCTCATACAAATTTCATTCATCAATTTTGTATTTGGTTTACTCTTTTATACATGGAAGTTTTTATTGAATCGATTCTCCAACAGCAGGTCTTGCAGGATGTTCCCTGTATATGGTGGTTAGTGCCCACAAAAGGTGATCCAAGACATTTACACACTGTGACCCTGCGATGGCAGCAGACAACACAGTGCACAGTGCATCGCTGATTTCTGTATATGAGCAAATGTGCCTCAAATGAAATAAAACATGCGGGAGCTTTTAAAATCAGTAGGTTGGTATACACACAGGTTTGATGAATTCTCAATATCTAAACTGTATCCTTCTCCAACACTGCCTACCTCTCCACCACATGGCTGCTTCATGCTTTTCTGTTTCACTTACATAGTTTATCAGTAGGTTTACAATTTCACACAATATGTCTAAGTCAGCACAGACCAAAAAAATGAGGGATGATTTAAAAATTTATATATTGTTTTCGAGGATATGTTTAAGAAAAATAATTAGAAATAGCAAGAGACATTCCAAGCCTGCACAATTCTGTTCAGGCCAGCTCTACTAAAGAGCCAAACACAATCAGATAACATCAACTCTCAAAAATCTTTCAAGCAGAGTAGTTTGGAAGTGGTGAAGCAGATCATGAAGAAATTAAAAGGCAGAGTGTGTGAGATAGAGAGCAAGAGACAGTGAGGAAGAGTGAGAGAGAGAGTGTGAGGCGGGGCACTTACCTGGGTCTGTGGCTGAAATGATTGCTCCAAAAAAGAGGCAGTCTGTGTAGTAGAACTTGTCAGTGAGCTGCCCAACAGCCTGCATTAGCTTCACTACTCCATACATGAGGTTTCTGACACACAGATAACAGCAGCCATTCAAATACAGCAGGAAAATCCAACGTGTTAATACTGAACATTCTGCATATTAAACAAATTATTAAAATATTTCACTTTAAGGATGCCAACAAGGTTAAACTCGAACCATCTGTGTAATGAACGGGGCAGCTTGGACTTACCCAATGACAAAGCAGGAAATGGCTGTGCCCAGGAAAGCATAGGTTATGATGGAGCCAAGGTTTCTGAAGAAGTGTCTCTGGAAGGAGAGAGGCAGATATGCGTCACTGTTCTGCTCCAGAGGGCAAAGACGACTTTACAGCGTCGCCTACGCATGTCTAAACAGAAGATGCCCAAACCCTAAATGCCAGAACACAGAGATGAATCTGACATAATATGTATTAAACAAACATTACATGTCTACTCTGAACAAAAAAATGAAAATTCTTGAATGTATTAAATATAAAATATATTGTCATAGTCTGGAAGCTTGAGAGGTTTGTGCTGTTTTGTCTGAATAGACTCTCAGGCATCTGTAAACAGGTAAATAAATATACATTCTAAAACTACAATCCCTGTACCTGAGCAGTTTCAGATTAATGTTGTTGTTTGACAAGCCTCATACTTGCCTACATCACATGTGAATCATTCAAGAAAAACAAAGCCATCTAACTAAAGGCCTGAACCGGTGAAGAAACAGAAGCAGATGTTTCCAGATGATCTGGCACCTTGTGTGTTTAGGCACTTTGCAGTCTGTCATAGTAAAACATTTGTTCCCATTTCTGTAATTTTAATGTATTAATTTTTCATTTCTTAAACACCCACTGAAAATACTACCATTTGAATCACCATTTTGACAACATGAGATAAATGAATTAATATAATTATAAATGAATAAATGAATGAATAGAATTAAATTCTACACTACTTGTGTTTAAAAAAAGCAATGGGTTTAACAAGTTTCTCATTTACTCAGCAGTGGTGAGACTGAGGTTGAACAGCGTACCTAGAGCAAAATGGACAGATGGAAAATTCATAGTTAAAATCTAACGATGACCAGAACAATTTCCATGCTGTGCATGAACATCCACGCCGTGTGATGCCACTTAGACTTTCAACATACAGCAAGAGGTCCAGAGAGTATTCTGTTAAATCCACACGATGATACAATTTCTGACTTTTCACTAGCGCATGATATCAGCAAATTTATGAACAATTCCCAATAGGATGCAATACAATGATGAAATATATTAGTTGTACGACCAGACATTTGTTCAATGTCACATTAAAATTAGCTTTGAAAATGTATTAATAAAGTTGGGCGACTGATTACCTCATGATAACTGAAACAAGAAAAATAAAGCTGGAGTTTTCATGTATAGCATTAAGTGAACTTTTGCAGTTTTAATCAAAAGCAGTCAGCATTTTGGCACATATGCTTGTTTGAGGGACTCTGAGGCTATAAAATCCCTGACAGAACGTTTTGGATATTGGAGAGTGGAACAACATTAAGCAGAAGTAAAACAAAGAACTAACGGCTGAATGCTAAACAAACAGTTACAAACTAACAACTGAGTTCAACTGCAAATTAAAATCATGGCAGTGAAACTAAAGAAAAAACAATCCAAATACAGTTCAAATACAAGGAGAATACATGCAACAGGTTAAAAAAACCAAAATTCTCCCGTGTGCTTCTTCTCATGCAACCAATACTAATGAATAGTGCAAGTCTGTGTGCAGTAATAGCAGAGTCTACCGTCTGTGAGAGCTTCTGCTACTTCTGGTGTCAGATATGAACAATCTGCTGTAAATTCTGTCACGTCTGTGTGATTGCACGCAATCAGCTAAATACTCAGTGTGAATCAGACAAAGTACACAATGTTTTTCTATTCTACAATCCCTTTATCTCTCACAGCTAACAAAAAGATCCCATTTCAGCTTATTGTACAAAATTATTATAATTATTAGGTGTGCATTTCAGGAAAATAAAAAATGTGGAAAATAAAAATGATTACCCTATATAAAACCAATCTAATGCAACAATTAATATCAGCAGCAGCCACCCTAAAGACTTTTAGGTTATATCTGCATTTGCAGTAAGGGAACAATTGTATGAAAATGCCTTTACTGCTGAAATAGAAGTAAAAAAAATCTGAAAAATATATACCCTCTCTACTAAGTTAATATTGCTGATACAATGAAGTGTAGCAGCTGCATAATGTACAGGTATACATTTCAACACATCAAAAAATACAATTTAAAACAATATAAAAACATAACACTTTCACACACCCCTTGGTCTCATCACCCCTTGGTCTCATTTAAGCATCTGTTATACTCTTGTCACATCAAATAATCAAGATACTACCTCATGGAGCTACTATCATATCAAACGTTTTAAATTTAGTTTGCATTAATCTGTAATGTACCATCCATTACAATCCTTTACATGATATTACATATCATGTGACTGTTCATGCATCTGAACACGTCTCTGGACTTTCTCTGGATTTCTATATTGTGCAATGTGCTCCCCCACCCCTGCAAGAGGTATAACAGTTAAGAGGCTTGAGGAGCACCGTAAGCTGCGGAACTAGAGGTTAAAATGCCACAATTTCACCTAACGCTATTCTTCTGTTTACATAATTACTACATAATATTTCAAGTATTAAACCAAAGATGCAGAACCATACATTCATAAAAGACATACACAGTCAGGCACAGAGAAAAGCAAGTACACCGATCAGCCCCAACATTAAAACCACTGACGGGGACCACTGACAACTGATAATCTTGTTACAAGGGCTGTGAAACAGTCAGTTCATTGAAGGTGATATGTGGGAAACAGGAAAATGGCAGGACTTAAAAGGTCAAAATGCCCAAAAGGTTAGCTGACCCAGTCTAGATGAAGAACCACCAAAATGACAAGGGTATTTCTGGGCTAATCAAAAGCAGAGGAGTGACAACCAGTGAACTGCCATCTGGGTCGTGGGTGCCCAAGGCTCACTGACGCACATGGTAAGCAAAGGCTGGACACCTCATGTTTCAACCCCACAGAAGTGCTACCGCAGAACAAATTGCAGAAAAAAAGTTCAAGCTGGCTATGCTAGAAAAGTGTCAGAATACAGAACACACAATACTGAGCCTTGCTACATATGGCTTCCGTAGTCACAGGCTAAGAATCTTCAATGAGCATCACAGCTGGACCAATGAACAATGGTAAAGGATGGTCTAGTCAGATGAATCACATTGTCTTTTACATCATTTGGGTGGCTGAGTGCATGTACATTGCAACTTATGAATGAGATGGAACCAGCACGTTCTATTGGAAAAGGACAAGTTGGCAGAGGCAGAGTCCTGGCATTAAAGTGGACATTTCTTTGTCGCACACCAATTAACGGTAAATTTTGCTGGACGATAAATTGTCCCAGAAATTATAGGGATAAACGGAACTAGTCAGACAAATGCAACATACTGGCTAGCACAGTGGTTCACCATGTCCCTTTGGTTTAAAGTGCTGCCGCGTTCGGCTTTGACACAAATACAATCTCCGATTCTCCACTAACTTTTCTCACCAAGTGGATAGCAATTAGGCTAACCCACAGCAAACAAATGTAAATGATCGCTGCCGGAAAAATATTCACCTCATTTTAATTATCGTGCAATTAACTGATTTATTGTTTACCGTGACAGGCCTAAGATCAATGACACCTGTTATCGTGGCAGTGGCATCTTTCAGAAGGATAAAGTACCCTGCAATTTTGTAAAAATGAATCAGAAATAGTTTGTGGAACTTGGCCATCAAATTATCTCGTCAATCTGATCGAGCATCTGTGGGATGGGCTGGACAAACTATTTAAAACAACCAAAGCCCCACCTTGCACCTTAAAGGACATAAAAGACCTGCTGCTGATGCCTTGGTGCCAGACACAACACCGTACCCTCAGAGATCTTGTGGAGTCAGTGCCTCGATGGGTCAGCGTTGTTTTAGTAGCACAAGCTGGACTTACATTATTAAGCAGGTAGTTCAATGTTATGGCTGATGGGTGTGTATACATGCAGAAATATTGTAGCTGTCAACGTATTTTTTTACATAAACTCAGAAAAACAAAAAAAACAACAGAACCATGAACAATGCAGAGTTAAACAACTGCAGTTATTCATGCTCGAAAAAACACCTGGCAAACAGCAGCATGGCAGACCACAACAAATATTCAAAAATAGGCCCTGAATGGGAAAAAAAACAGAAGTCAATGAAGTTTCGTCTGCTGCAAAATACCAGACACAACGTGGACAGTACCACAAGGAAGTGAAAAAATTGTGAACTGAACTTCCCGTTTAAAGAGCTGTGTATTACTAACATTTTTTTTTTTGCAGCCAAAGAGTGTTCTCTGCTCTGGACATACCAGAATCTCCAGCAGTATAGAGCAGTATAGAGGAGAGAATTTCCACAATCATGTATCAATTTCATGATGCAAAGGGTAAAATAGCAGGGAAATCATGCATGAACACTCCACAGAACAGAAAACAAAACCTGATCACCAGCCACGAGAGCCAGGTCTGACATTACATCACTAGCCTACCTTTTTAAGGCTGTATCCAGCATGAAAAATGATGGGAGGTAGCAGGATGTTGAAGAACACCTCTGGGTCAAAAGTGACCTGTAACAACAAAAACTTTCATGGAGATTTCAACAAATGTGCTTCTTCAGGCTATGTATTTTAATTATGAGGCTGATGCCACTAACAAACAATAAAACTGGCAAATAATTTAAAAACAAAGTTGTTTAAGGCAAAAGTGTGATGATTTAGGCATGTAGGTGACACAGAGCTGAACATAAGTTTGAATTACTTAAGTTTTATTGGTTTTTACTTAAGGCTGGTCTCATAGCTACAGCTAAAAAAGGAAGTCATCTACAAATGTCCATGTCTGATCACTTTCTTGTGGTGTAAGAAGAAAACCCATGAGCTAAGTCTGGACTTGTGAACGTGTGTGTGAGTACCTTCCGAAGCATGTCGTTTTGCTCCACATTGTGTATCTCGCGTGAGTTGATCTCACCCTTCAGCGTGTACTCAAAGAACTTGCCACTGACGTTGAGCAGCAGGGTGCTGACCGGACCCTCCTTCAGAGAGCAGCTGGGAGGCGTTTTATTGTGGTAACTGGTGGAAGGGATACCATAGCGCAGGATCACACCCACCAACAAACCTGTGCAGAGACAATAAGAGAGAGAAAAATAGTTCTTAGTAATCAGAAAACACACACAAATCATTACAGCTCGCAGTCTTATGCCTGAATTTAGTTTAAAAATGAAATAAATAAATAGTCCACTTTTAAAATTCATCAATTCAAATATAATGTAGCAATATACTAATGTAATACATTGTTTAAAATAGAAATGCTAAAAATGTTCTATTTAACCTTGTCAATTCCAAAATTTAACACATATACTAATGATAGAAGCATGGATCTAAATCTAAGGAACTAAATGATGCACTTAAACAAGAGGAAAAACTAATTGACAGCTGAAAAAAAAATTCAAGGGAGACAATACTGGTTTAATAAGAAACATAGTTTTTTAAAAACCCTATAAGATTCCTTTTCTCTAAAGTCTCTAAAATTGCCCCAGTAGACAACAACCTCCACAAGAACAAGAGAGTTGCGGTTTTGTGTTTCATTTCTTTTTTCTTACCCACGAAAAGCCAACTTTGTGTCTCACTCTTCAGCTCCTGCACGGTTGGCATGCCATTGCAACTTCTCAGTAAGGGAGAATTATGAGAGCATGCGACCGCTGTTTCAAATCAGCAGGACAGCATTTCCATACTTATGCGCCATGTGGAATCAGAGACACAGCCAAGATCAGACCTCCATTTGGCATACATGGATATACAGCTTAATTAGTGGGGGAAACGGGCAGGAAATCACATTACACACGTAAAAACATATATGGTTCTTAGCACTGTCACTACATGTAAAGAACATGATCAGTTCTGTATGTTCTTTGAAGTTGATTAGGACATGAGAGTGCAGCAGTTGTTTTTGCAGCTGATGTTTGCAGGGTTTCTAGTGTTGAGGAAATTCACATTTTAATCATTATACTCATTTATTTCTTTATTTTTATTATTCCTTTCCATGTATTCACACTCAGTATTCAGTCAGTGATTCAGTGATGGATTTATCCAGTTCCTGATTGTTCTGTGATTCATTTAAGGTTAAGCAGAAGTCTAAGGTTGGAAGTTAGGGACCTATGGTCTCCATAACTTGCATCTTAAAAGCAATTTTATCAGTAGTAGGGACAAAAGGTCTCTGGTCAGTCAGGAGAACAACATGGTGTTTCTCCTAACACAATCTGGTGCAGTAAGTAGCAAGGACGTTCAGATGCCAGATTCTAAGGCCTAGACGCAACACTGTGAACCTAGTGATGTATTCTTTCATAGTCGCATGCCCTCGAATCTAGATAAGTTATGTGGGCCAAAGGTGACCATCTGAGGAAGAGGAGTCCTTTTCTTTTACTAATATAGTCCTTTAGGTCAAATCCTATAAAGACTGTAACAGAAGGGCAGAGACAGACTTCAGCAGTCACTCAGGAGGCTCTGAAATCAACCAGTGTCAGCATTTTCGCCAACATTTTGGCACCCAAGATGGGACATCACGCCTGAATTCCACCAACATTTATAGTAAAAGAAGACATAACTCAGTCTTATGGACACATTAGTATAGCACGGTGAAGTGAATCTACAGCAGATCAGATTAATGTCATTTAGCCTGTTCTAATTTGAGCTCTGTGTCAGTAGAGTCCACTGAAGACTTTAGATTAAATCAAGTTCAATTTATATATCATAGTTTTCTGATTAAAGGTAAAATTTATTTGGTAGTAACTAATTCTTATACTGGATGCGCATGAATGCTGTGTTATTGCCGCTTTTGATCAGTTATACTGTCTCTGATATTGTCCAAATAATATTTGAGTTAGCTGGAAAGGTCATAAAAGGGGGGTGTGCAAATCTACCCAAACAATTACTCATAACATTATTTTTCCATTTAAATAATACAATCAGATGAGATGCTGTCATATTGATATGGATGATATGTGGGAGGAAGACAAATAAGGCACCTAACTAATGTATGAATGTCCATGTTGTTATTATCTGAATACTGCGCTCAGTTCTCTCTCCACAAGGAAAGGCTGATGGTGATAATCCTGAATGAAGGGGCCAGCCAGCCATCCCGTCCGTGCATGGAGAGGAAGGGGGTCAACAAATTCCATGTCCTACAGTTTGGTCAAAACAAAGGCAGAGTGACTGAACACATCTCGCATCAGGACCCAAGGCCAAGTGCAGACGAGGAGTAGAGTGATGTGGATTTCTTTCTGCGTCTTTTGCCAATTAACCTCTTGTTTGCCACAAGAAAGGGACATTTGAGAAAAATTCTCTGACCAAAACACGTATTTAGCTAAAATGTAAAAATAATGTGGCTTGTGAGCCAGGCAGGTCACTACAGGAACAAATGTTTCCGAATGAGTCCTTCTTGATTTTTCAATCAATACTGTATTTTTAGTTTTCTTTCATTTTGTTTCCAGTTTTCAGTTTAATAGTATATGATCAAATGGTGTAGAAAAGTTACTTTCTAGAATTTGTCCAACAACTAGGGTGTTTTAACGATACACAATGTATTTAACTAAACAAATAGTTGAAATTGGACCATTGTGCATCATAGCACAGATATTTGTATAGGGTTTAATTGTAATTATTATAGATTGAAAACCTTATGGAACTGAATATTGTGTGTGGGAAATAGTTCAGACTAGAGCACAGACGTAAACATAAGCCTTGAGATGATAAGGGAATAGTCTCTAAAGACAAACACTGAGTATAAGTTTCAGAAATCTGCACCTTCTTTCAGCTTAGAGGGGTTTTTCGCACCAGAGGCAATGCCCCATATTTCAGCTGTAATTTAAGTAGGGTGACAATGGCCCTATTGATCTCTTTGTATTTAGGTCCATAAGGAATTTTATCCTTTCTATCCAAGTCAACCTGAGGAGGATGGGTATCACAATTTAAATCATGGTTCCTCTCAAGGTTTCTTCCTGCAGAGACAGTTTTTCCTGGCTTCTGTCACTCATTAGGGGCTCAGACCCTGGATTCTAGAATTGTGACAATTTGGTTATAAATCACTATATCAATAGAATTTAAATGGGGTATTTTTTTTTTTTACACGCACCTCATTAAAAGCCGCATGCTCTAATTTTAGAAAGAAAATCTATTTTGTACTTCTACAAGCCGCAAAGGATAATAAGCCACGTGTTTCACATACATATCGATAACACACAAATCATGTGTCTTATGCTTTTTTACTGAACGATGCACGAACAACATTCCAACATCTCCAAACGACCGGTAAAAACATATACGGTATATTTACTGCAGCCTACCAGGAAAAATAATTAATCGCCCTCTTCATCTTCCTTATCTTCGTCATGGCGTGCCTTAGGTGGCCGTGCCCGTCCTCGGACTCGCTCAAGCTCGCCCTGGGAATACGAGCCTCCGGGATTGGTCCAGGAGTCTGACACCAATGGTTGCAAGGATAACACATTGATGTCAAAAACAAGTGATGGGTTGTTCTTGAACTATACGTTCATTTTGAACAAATATCTTTAATATGACTCGGGAACGAGTCTTCTTGTATGGATGATTCGTTCAGTTGTGCTTGCGCATTTGCGGTACATCCTATAGTTTCTGTATTGGAATTATTGAGTCTCAAACCCGAAGATTCGAAAGATGAACTAATCTATTCTCTTTCCGGCTCAGGCTGCATATGTTAACATTACGGGGCGGTCATGTGATGAATGTACGACTTAGACCCACAGTGAGCGAAACTCCCTCTAAAGTTCCTTACTCAGGGAGAGCAGATCAGCTCGCCACGGCGTCCCCTGGCTCCAACTTGGTGAGAGTTTCCAGTTCAGCCCCGCACACTAGTGCTGCCGGACGACTACCTCACTCTGAACACCACAGCTCTTGCGGTTGTCAGCTTCTGTGTTCTCAGCCTCAGAGAACGTGAACACACGGTCCTTTCGTGCGGCTCCAGACTCCACAATCCGCTCCTTTACTGAGGGAGAGCAGTCCAGCTCACCATGGCATCCCCCGGCTCCATCTTGGTGCAGGTTTCCAGTCCAGCCCCGCACACACAGGTACCGCCAGGTTTTAAAATCCAAATCCCGCCCCTAACCATCGCCGATTGGTCAATACCACACAGAGTTAATGCAGGCTTCTCATGCCATTCGTGGGTCGGACAGTCATTCAGCTTGCCAACGGACGGGGGGTATTGTTTTTACGACGGTATAACGGTATTGAAACTGATACCGTTGCTATTTCAGGGTTCATTTTTTCATAAAAAAGTAGCGGCTTTTAGTTCGGAATTTATGGCAACTTAGTGTGAAAAGAGAAGCATGGATCATTTTCCAAGCAAGAACAAATTTAGCCATTAATCAAAACTATTTATAAGATAATTGAATGAGGCGTATTTTAATATTTGAGCAAAACTAATATTACTATGAGCAAATTTAGAGATTTTCAGAGAAAATGACAAAGTATGGTTTTCTGAATAGATTAACGTCAGATATGGTTGATTTTGCAAGGCACTAAATTATTTTTGCTGTTTCCATATTCCCAACTAGCCTTATAACTATATATATTTTTTCTAGTACAAGAAAAATGCATTCATTTCCCCCGAGTAGACACCCAGTACATTTTAAGATCACTTAGAAACAAAGTGTTTCATATCTAAGGGAAACTTTTCATTCAGATTCTATTTAGACTAGAATCATTTCTGGTATCTGCAAAGAAATTTTGTTCCTTGCAGGGGTACGAGTGAAAAATAGAGAAAACTGTTCAAATTCACAGGTGTAGTAATTATTTAAGGGGGGAATCTAATCATTTTATTCATTTATTTCTTTATTTTCGTTATTCCTTTATATGTATTCAAACTCAGTATTCAGTCAGTGAGTCAGTGATTCATTTATTCTGTATCTGATTGTTCTGTGATTAATTTAAGGTTAAGCAGTAGTCTAAGCTTGGATGTTAGGGACCTATGGTCTCCATAACTTACATCTTAGAAGCAATTGTATTAGTAGTACGTTCAAGAGGTGGTTGGTCAGGAGAACAACATGTATATATCTCCTACCACAATCTGGTGCAGCAAGTAGCAAGGACGTCCGGATGTCAGATTCTAAGGCAATACGTAGGCAATATGTATTGTCTAGACAATACATGAGAAACATTGTGAACCTAGTGAAGCCTTTTGTCATTTTTGGCCGGGTCTTCTCACTCGATGTCAGCATATTCGCCTACCCTAACATTGCAGAGACCAGGCCTCAGACAGACAGCTCACATTTCAGTAATCACCAGACTAAAATCTGCTACATAACTGGATTAGGACTAGTAGTGTGTGTGTGTGTGCTTTTGCAAGAACAGTGAGCATAGCTTAGAGAGAGCATAGACTGTGGGTGGTCTGCACAGAACTGATAAATCTAGGAGAACAAAAACATATACATCTGTAAATATATATCACACACACACACACACACACACACACACACACACACACACACACACACAAAAGTATATGCACTCGCATACACACAGACCTATACAAAATCAGAGCTACGGGACCCATGGTGTGTGCTTTTAGGTCCGCAGTTTAAATCAGAATGGGGGGCATTAGTAATTGGGTTACAGCCCCAGCAGCACACTCTGAGCCAAGCAGGAGCAAGCGCTGACCTTGGACACGGCCCGCCAGTATTCAGCTAATACAGATTAGTGCTCTCACACAGGTCACTGCAGGAAGAGGAAAACACTAAGTCCACAGAACAGGAAAACTCTCGCCTGAACAAAGACCTGCTGGCTGATTTCAGCTGTGTGTGAGGCAGAGATGGCAAAGTGAAACAGATCAGAAAGTCCCTGCAAACCCTACAAAAACCCCAGGGGGCTGACAGACTTTAGACTAGTAATGGATTAAAGGGAAGAAACAGTAATCACACCCATAAGGGGTGGAAGTAATAAAGAGGCAGCCTGAAGAGATAGTCTTATGAAAAATCCAAATATCACACTCTTCCTTCACCACAAATGTAAATCAGCTAAGACACACCAGGTTTGAAAGTGGGTGACAACTCGTGATGGTCATTTGTAGAATAGGTTTATATAGGTTTCGGCAAGCCACAAAGCAGTTTCCAAGACAAAAAACTGGCAATAGCCATTTCATCACAGTGGTGCAAGATGAGGAGAGAGCAAAATATTTCAATTTTTCCACAGGAAACAGATTTTAGGAAGTAGTATTCAAGCTTTCCGACTAACAAATGTGGACTGGGTGCCAAGCTGGGCAGCTCATTACAGACATAAATGTACACAAGTCATTGTAAGAAAGTCCTGTAACTGAAGCTGAATTGTTTTCCCAAACATGACAGCAGTGTTTGATGATAAAACAAGTACTGTAAATTCCAGACTACTACACACCTGATTAAAAGCCACATGCTCTAAATTTAGAAACAAAATAAATTTTCTACATGTACAAGCTGCACCGGATTATGAGCCGCAAATGTGTCTCAAGTTGTAATATAAGATATATACACAGATTTTTTTTTAACTTTTAAATGTTATGGCAACAGACAAATACATATCGCTAGTGATTGACCGATACTGATTTTTTTATTACCGATACCGATACCAATTATTTGCATGTTTATGTGCCCGATAACCGATATTCAGAACCGATATTTTATTTACTGTTTTTGACACAATTACAACACAACTGAACTTTTATTTATAATAATCACCCCCTCCTTGCATATAAATCAAAACTAGGGGTCTTAAAGTGCAATAAAATACAAAACAAAACTTGTCCCCAGAACCTCACGCAGTGGTTTGGGAGTGAAGTAGGCGGTCTGCTGTGTGGTACCATCAAGGCAAGCCCCTAGCACACTCTGCCAGGATGCAAGGTGGCATTGGCGCAGGGACGGTTTAGGTGACGCCATGACCAGGTGCTAACCAAATTGGCAGAGTAGCTTGAAAGATGCAGGGTGACTGCTAACCGCGGCCAAGCGACAGTAAGGCCTGAGACAGCTGCATTTGTCAAGACAGGTGAAATACACAGAGCACCCATGCAGAGAACTATCATCCTGAAACCAGGCAAGGAGTGGCAAATGCTGGTGGACCTCAGAAGACAACTGGTGTTCCCATGAGAAATCCTAACAACTACTCTCAGACCATATATTGTCTTGTGGAAAGATCAGTCCACTCAGTAGAGCTCACCATCCCTTGTGAAGAAGGCATGACAGCAGCCCACGAGAGGAAACAACTTAAGTACATCTTAAGTATATCCTGTTGAGGTTGGAAGCAGGGGCTTTGTCGGCAAGGCAGTAGTCCAACTGCTCCGCAGTGCTAAAATGACGGGGACAAGCCTGCAGAAAGCGGTGAAGGAGCTGGGAGAAGAAGCGGAGAAAACAAGCTACTAGCTGTGGCTAAGGAGGAGAGAGAAAGGATGGGGTCAAACATCCCATTAGGGGCAGCTGCAGGGAGTGGTGGGGAGACGTCCCCATATGCCACTGCCCCCCCGCCAGGTGATGTACTGGTATAGGGGGCGAAACATCTGTGAATGGTGGCCTCCAGCTGACGACCCTGCAAATGGCCACATTGGCAATGGAGGAGGTGCGACAGGCCAATGGCCAAAGCAGGAACCAAGACCTTATCTGTGCAATGATCTTTCCTTATCTTAGTCATGGGTGGCCCTTAGGGGGCTGTGCCTGCCCTCTGACTCACTCTGGCTCACCCTGGGAATACGAGCCTCTGGGATTCAAGTTTGAGCCTAAACACTCATCACAGACGCGTATAAAACTTATCAACCCAAAATGAGCCTATAAAATGTGTGCCTCCCCAAAGGTCCATCCGCAAATTGTCCAAAAGGTACTTTAGGCCCAACCCACTTCTAAGGGCACAGACCCACATAAAAACACAAATCTTATTCCAGACCAACCATGTAGGTCTACAAGCATGGCAAGTTTCATGTCCAAAATGTTCCATTTAATATTCCAGTAATGACATGTACTTTTACCCCAGCTGAGACAATTCAGGTCATTTGAAAGTGCAAGCAGCAAGCCTGTATCCTGTTAAAATGTGTACTCAGCATTAAGTGGCATTCAAAACACCCCACAATAGTTATCACACCATCAGCAGAAAAACTTGAGGAAACTGAAGCCACGTGTGTACACTGATTGGCGCTTGCCTCGGTAACTGATACTCCCAAGTTAAAAAGGTTTACCTAGCAACATCAAGAGTTAGGCCAAAGCAGATCCATAACAGATCTTAACAAAACAGAATAAAAGCAAAAGAAATATTAAAACTGATTACAACATACACTGGGCAGCTGTTGGCCTGCAATCAGAAGGTTGTGGGTTTGAATAACAACATTTAAATTTACGGCATTTAGCAGACACTTATCAGTAGCACCCATTACGTAACTACAGGGGGCAGTCAAGCAACTTGTGTTTAAGGGTCTTGCTCAATAACCCAGTGGTGGTATGCTGAAGGTGGGATTCGAACCCATGCCCTGTTGGTCCAGAGAAAAGTATCCTATCCACTGAGCTACCACCAGTTTAACACTGCTAGTCACACCACTGAGGTACCATTGAGCAGGGTACCGTCCCCACACTGCTCCCTGGGCACCCCTCATTGGTGGTAGCCCCCTGCTTCATTTGGTGAATAGATTAAATGCAGCGAAAAAATTTAACACTTCACATTGTGTGCTGTGGAGTGTTCATGGGTGAATATAAGGGGCCATTTCACTTAACATTGATCAGCCATCAAGTTATAACCTAATACCAGGAATCTTCTGTGTACTGTGGCATTTGACACCAAGACGTCGGCAGTAGATCCTTTAAAGTAATGCAAGATAGGGCTTTCATAAATCAGATTAGTTTGTACAGGACATCCCACAGATGCTCAATCCAATCAGAGGCCAGATCAACACCATTGTCCTGTTGCTTTGACCATGTCTAGCAGGGCATATTATTTTTCTGAAAGAGCCCACTGCCATCAGGGAATACTGTGGTCCTGAAGGGGTGCACTTTGGTTAGGACCCAAAGTTTGCCAGCACAACAACATTCAAGAGAAATAACGCTACCTCCACCGACTTGACGTCACACCATCGTCCATGCTGGAACTATATGTTCTCCATTAAGTATGATTCATCAGACCAATCTACCTTCTTAAATTATATCTTAAAATAAAACATGAAATGTTGTTCATGTTTACATTTTTTCTATTTATTTACTTTCTACCCTGAGTGGGAAAAAGCTGATTTGGCTGGAGATAACAAGGGTAGATACAAAACAGTGTCAGCTGACCCATACTCGCAAAAATTGTTTGATAAACAAACATGTGATGTACATGTAAATGACTGTGATTGCATGCTGTGCATATTAATGAGGATGGACCTTGAAAGTCAAACAACAAAAATCTGTCTTTGCTGAAAACACTAACAAACATTGAACATCTGTATCAAAATCTTTTTAGGCGACATGGACTAACATTAGCCATGTGGTTGCTGGTGGTATATTAGGTGGGATCCTGGCCTCTGGACACAGAGATGGGATTGTCCCCTGTAGTTGGGAAATGGAATCCACTTTGGGTAAAAGCATCTGCTAAATCCTGCAAATGTAGTCTTAGAATGAATCAGATCTTAGCTGATTGATTACACTTAGTGTTTGTGCCACCAAATTCTGCAAATCAGAATTCTGAGCAGAACATTCCCTGAAACATATATTTCCCCAACATGGGAAGAGGCTCAACATTACATCAGGTAATACAAGTTTGCAATGCACAAAAACTGGATATAATGCCCTCTGTAGAATCGTTTCTGCAAGTTGACTGGCATCCTTCCAACAACAACTCTGCAGTGTGTGTACTGGCTATTCCCAATAGAATGGAAGGGAGCCTCATTGTGCAACCAAAACTCTGACTCCTTCATTTTAAACTTTCCTTCCCTCCCACTCCCTGTGAACACTCTCTGCTAAGGTGGAGAAACCAAGATTTGCACTTACTCAAGCACAGAACTCGCATACGGAATATTTTTGGAAAGTAAATACAGATCCAGACAAGCACTGTTAAAATCATCAATATTCTTAAAAAAATATTATTCTAATCTTCAAGACGCATGACTACAGCTGCATAGCCCACAATTCTCCACCATTACCAGCTCTCCTCCCCTCCTGCAGTCTCCTGCGTGCAGGTGAAATGATGCTGATGGAGCATTACCCTTGATGAGGCCCTTCATTATTAACTTGTCCAAATTACAGAGCTGCTGAGGAGAAGGCTCTACTCACATCACTGAGTTTATATCCCCAGGCTACGCACTTCCTATGATCAGGCTCTATTAAATTTCAAGGCTTCTATTCACGCCAACACGAAAGGCAAGTTTAACCACAGTGTGCCAGTCAGGCCATTGTTAAAATAAATTAAAATGCAGTTGAACAACTTAGATAGTCCTGCTATTAGCCATAACCAGTTGCTTGTGTGGGCCAAAGATTCAATCATAACACATTCCACATTGTGACAAATGTCAAAAGTCAAATCATATGAGTAGGGGTTTTGAGAGTTTTGCTCAATCACACGTTAAGTGACAGAAGTGGAGGTGAAATATGAGTTTGTTAATAACATGTGTTGCTAGTAGGGCTGCCCCCGACTAAAGATATTCCTAATCGACTAACACTCCCGTATTTTAGCGATTAGCCAATTAATAATTCATTTATGATATTAATATAATAACTTGCGTATATACAAGGAAAGGTACAGTCCAATGGCGCTTTTCCACTGACTGGTACCGGCTCGGCTCGGCTCGGCTCGGCTCTACCCTACCACTACAACTGGTTGTGCAGTGACCGAGACGCAGCTCGAGGTAAAAAAAATTGATAAAATTACAGTCGTCAGAATGGATTAAAATCAGAGGGATTTTATTTCTTATTCTTGGTTTGTGTTTGTTTGCCACAAAATGAAACAGTTGTCTTCAGACGAGGCTTAAAGAAGCATGGCAGCGGACTGCCGAGAAAAAACACTGTGACGCCATGACAGCAACCACCAATCAGTAACGTCCAATATGTACACGTCATCATATTGTGCTTTTCCACTGCCTGGTAGCGGCGGTTTTATTTTGGACGCGCTAATATCATGCTTTAGCATTTTCTGTCATATGGAAGTGAGTGCGCTTTGATATACCTCGAGGCACGAGTTCGCGTTGTATTGTGTTGCTTTGATGTCATACACTGATTAAGTAATTTCATGTGATTTTTTTTTTGCGACTAACTGACTAATGAAAATGTATTCGACCTAGCCTTCTTCATATCGACTAAGGTTTAGTCGACTATTTGGGGGCAGCCCTAGTTGCTAATATTAAATAAATTTTAAGATCATGTCTGAATTAGCTTTAAATTGCATTAATATTAGTCTGGGAGTACGGGATGCCACTTTCTCTGTTAAAAGACTCAATTTTAGTTAATATATTCAGTCATGTACACCTGCTCTTTCAACATAAACCTTTGCAATACTCTTCATCTTCTAGAAAAAGATGAACAAAACAACATCTAGGTAGATGCAAGGATTAACACATTGCATATCAAATAGTCCCACAACTGTGCATTCCAAGATTCTTCTATTATTAAAATGTTATTGACCATGCACTCTTAAGGGAAAAGAGTACCAAGAAAAATATACAGCATTTTTTATTGCAGCTGACTGATGTCAAAACAAACATTTTAAATGTGTAGGTGTACTACAAATAAGGACTAAATACACCTGGATGGGCATTAAAAATAAATATATGCAATGCTTTACATTGCTGTATAGGATTACAGACAACAGCCTACTTGGTGCTTGATGCTATAGCCAAAAATCAGATGCCATAGGGGCAGACATAATTCATTTTAATTACAACAGGAAAACATTAGTTATGTCTTTTGTCACCGTGCAAATGCTCATGTAAGCACAAAAATATAAAGTGTTATTTAGAAGTTTACATAGACAATACAATGGTCAAAAACATGATTGATTAAACCTATACAAGGATTCTAAGTTACATAATTACTTGGGTCCCAAACAAGGCCCAAAAATATTATGTGTATATTATATTAATTTATTATATCAAGTAAATTTCAAGATAAAAGAATCAATAGTCTCAAAGGTTACCCAAAACATTGTGTCACAACTGGTTTGGTTTTGAATCCCCTAAATTATCAACAAGGTCACTCTCACAAACATAGATTGATTGTAAATCTTCAGATAAAACTGCAATGCCAATAGTGGTTTACCACTGGCCGAATTGGATAGTCTACCAGCCCGAATGTTTTGGAGCCTTACCAAAAATGCCCAAGAAAGAGATTAAGGGATGCACATTGCTTAAAACAGGCATCGTTTGCTTGTGCTACAAAAACCCACAATACTTCCTTTCTGCAAATAGTCTGTGTAAAAAAGTGAGTAATGGTGACAGGTTCCAGGCCAGTGCCCACTAAAGCACAGAATGGGATTAATGCTCTACAATTGCAAAATATGTGGACAAAAGTACTGGGACACATCTCTTGATTACTGAACTCAGGTGGGCCCTTAACGCTTCTGTGTACCAGGACATTTTTGACAACACCATTCTTCCAACTTTGTGGACACAGTTAGGGCAAGAACATTTCTATTCCAGCATGACTGTGTCCCAGTGCACAAAGCAAGGTCCATAAAGACATGGTTGAGTTAGTTCGAAGTGAAAGAATTTGACAGACCCCGGACCTTTAGTGTGAACTGGAACGAAGACTGTGAGCCAGGCCTTCTCGTCCAACATACGTGCCTGACCTCATAAGGGCTCTACAGAATGAATGTGCACAAATTCCCACAGAAACACTCCAAAATATTGAGGAAAGCCTTCCGAGAGGAGTGAAAGCTATAATAGCTGCAAAATGGGGTCCGACTTCATATTAAAGTTTAACGTCATGGTATTTAAACATAAACTTTCCATTGCTTTAAAGTTCAGGCGTCCCAATACATTTGTCAATATAGTGTACATTGTAGAAATGAGCCCAGCACGAACCACATCACCCAGGGGTGTCAAAACAAACAATCAACATCTGCAGAAATGTCAGAATGGCAGAAACACCAGGTCGACGAAAACATAATTCTACAGAATAGTACTGATCTAGTAGAAATGTGTTTGTTTTTCGTGTCGTTTCATCTCAAGCATCGCTGGGACTGGAGGTTTGTAGCAGTTAGCTGGCTAAGCTCGTTCACATCAGCACTTCAGGTTTACGGGGGGTGTGATGGGTTCTTTCAGTTGCTTTCTTACCGTATATCATGGCCAGGCCGGTTTCGTGTAGGAAACGGACTCTTCTGTGCTTGAAGAGCCATATTGTTAAGATGGTAAGGGTCAGGAGCAGGATGAAGGTTAATAAATTGACGCTGTCCTGGCGGTGGCTCTCCTCAGCTTCCTTCTCTGTTGCCAGGTCCTCCATACCGCCGCCTCACCCTCCGTCCTCCGCGCTGAGCCGGGCCGCCTGCAGCAGCACGACCACAGAGATTAATCTCCACCGTATCAGAGACACGGCTCTCTCCATAGTGCAGGACACTCGTCGTGGCCAGGACGGGCAGCCTCTGCTCCGCGTCTGTGATGGTAGAGATGGTGATGATGATTGTGGTGGAGGTGGTGCTGCTGCTAATGCTACGCAAAGGTAGCGCCAAGGAAAACAAGCTCAACCTTTTAAAGCCACATGGAGCCGTTAATGTGCAGCCTGCATTCGACCGGGCTGTAGGGGGCGCCAACACAATTCAGTACATTAGTTGCGCAAAAATAGGCGTCCAAATACTTTTGTTAATATGACGTGTGTATCTATACACATGCTGCAACATACTTCCTACTTACCTACTGCATATATGTGCAGGGTACGGCAGAAATAACTCCTACATTTTTAGATAAAAAAATGATATCTTCCAAATGGTAGTCTTGACAGCTAATATACATTTGGAGCTGTTCTTGGAAGTTTTCCATCACTAGCATGTCGAGCGAAATTTCTTCAATTTCTTCTTAAATAGCCTACTTTAGTTGGTCTTAAGATCGAGGACAATTAATGTTTGAAAACCTCAGCCTTGAGGTACCCCAACAGAAAGAAGTCACAAGAGACTTAAATTATGCGAGAGCGATGTTGGCCACGGAACTGCCTCGCCTTAGACCTTTCGACCCGGGAACATCTCTTGCGAAATGTAGCACGTGATGGAAAACGTCCAAAAAAGCTCCAAATGTGTATCAGCCGTCAATGCCAACATTTGGGCGATTTAATTACTTAAACTTAAATTAAAAAAAACTTTATTATATTTACATATGCGAAATGAATATTTTTTGTGACATCTGTTAGCATTTTTTCATTTCCCTTTGAAACGTGGGAGTTATTTCTGCCGCACCGTGTATATATTGTACATAAGCGGTTTGACATTTCTATAAACGTTGGTTTTGCCACTTTTGGTGATGTTCTTCATGGTGGGGCCCGGGGGATTTCTCAATTGTACACTGTATGGACAAAAGTATTGGTACACCTGACCACTACACCAAGAGGGACATTTTGACTATTTGCCCCTTTGCAGCTATAAGAGCTTCATCTTATCCCAGAAAATGTTTCACAAGATTTTGGAGTGTTTCTGTGGGAATGTGTGCCCATTCATTCTATAGAGCATTTATTACACTATGAAACACAATGTACTTAAAATATTCTTAATTCTACTTTAATTTATGCACCAAACACCTTAATTTGAATTAA
>JBBKCR010030352.1:0-11626 GCA_037577295.1 Ladigesia roloffi | reverse complement strand
AGGGCCAATTTAGTGTGTTCAATTAACCTATCCCCAATCACGCATGTTTTTGGCGGTGGGAGGAAACCAGAGTTCCCAGAGGAAACCCACGCGGTCACGGGGAGAACATGCAAACTCCACACAGAAAGACCCAGTGCCCGACCCGGGAATCGAACCCAGGACCTTCTTGCTGTGAGGCAACAGCGCTAACCCCTGCGCCACCGTGCCGTCCCCCTTCAGATTCAGAATCGGCAAATATCATTCACAGGACATCATCTACGCACAACTTTTTATTAGCCATTTGGCATTTTTTCTCCACAAATCCTGGCACACTGAGAACAGAAGTGCACTATTTCTCTGCACGAAAATTTCATCTTGAATCAAAGTACTACATGTCTGCCAACTAGTGGTAGGGAATACAAATTGAATATTACAGGATATTTGTAAATACAGCCTGTTTTATCATGATAACGTCTTGTTATGATAATATAGCAATATTTTACTACTTTCTTATGTTTTATTGTTGGTTTCCTCTTTCCTGATCATTATGAATGAGGATAAAAAAACAAAAAGAAAAAAAGAAAGAAAACACCTTCCAAACATCATTTCAATATCAGCTGTTTCCTGAATATAATGAAATGTAACATGCCTGCCACTTCAATGATGTCTTAATATGTAAATTAGGTGAGAATATTTATACACCACATAAACTTCAGGTCATGCAATAATTTTTTATCTTTTACACCTTTTAAGCCACAAGGATTTGAAACATTGATGAAAAATCCAGTATTTAAAAAAAATAAACCGGTGCTTAAAGGGTTAAACACATGGCAAAGTGTAGTTTACAGAAATGTAGCTAATTTGATTTATATCTGTGTGTTTTTTCCTTCTTGTTGTGAAGTCTTCTTCTGTTGAAGGGCTGTCTGATCCTGCTCTGTCCAAAGCAAGTGGCAAAAGTGAGGTACTCTGAGTATGGTGTGATTACATATAACAAATGGACACTTTACACTTATACTACATTACGTTTTATAAACACACAATTACATCAATTATATATCTAGAAATACTGGTGGATGAAAACCTTTTTAATGTCTGAGCTGGAAAACATGTCTCAATGATGTGTCTCCTGAAATTTGTATGATCTTTTTGTGCACTTCATTTGCCTATCGACTGTTAGCTATTCTGACTTATCTCTTCATCTCCCTCCTTTCCTCTAAGAACCTCAGTCAGCACTCTGTCATCCTCAGCTGGAGAGACTTCACAGGAGGCCTGCGAAGAGAGACACCCGGGATAAAGAAAGGGAGGGGGCCCCCATGTCTCTGCCTGGCACAGGAGTATAGATTCTGGAGTGTTGATTTCACACTGTGACCCATCTCCAGGCCACTGGTCAGAAATAACCACACAGTCATGCTTGTTGCTCTAATTTAACAAGCTCTTTTCCCACCAAGCATAACTACATTACATTTATATTTAACTGTTTGACTTAAAAACATTTTTTGACTTAAAAAAGATTTAATTTAACAAAATGAGAAAATGTTATAGCTCAGAAAACGAATTTGTAACATTTTACGTACACACGCACACAGAAACTCATACACACACACGCACACACACACACACAAACATTTTGAATGCCAGAGACTGCCAGATTCAGACAGTTCATATGTTTTCGCGAAGACAAAAAACACCAAAAAATAATTGCGTTGTAGAATAATTTCTTCAGCAATATTTGGCTCTAATTAGTTTTACATGTGGGGTCTTCCAGCACTTTTGGCACCTGCCTGGCCATCACTGTAAATAAGAATTTGTTTTCAGTGACTTGCCTGGTAAAATAAAGGTCCAGTTAATAATGTAGAAACTATTATACATTTCAAATTCACACAAAAGACAGCAGTGGTTCCACTGTTTATTATCATTACACCCAAAAAATGCAATGAGTTCAGGTGTAGAAAAGATTTCCTAACACAATATTAATGACGCTTGGCCTCTCTATATATCTATCTGCCTTAATTGAATGTGATTTCCATTATGATAAGAATGTACATGTGGCTTGATTAGGGTCACAGGGAATGCCTGTGCCTCTTTCTCTAGGCCTAAGAGAAAACAATCACCTTCTTTTACAGATTATGACAGAATATGCGCAAAGCAAATCACATGAGATTAATCTGACCTGTGGTTCCTGCTATGGCAAATTTTATACTAAGAAAAAGCTGTATCCACAACTGCCGGGTCTATAAAGGTTAATGACCTAGCGAATATGGATGGGCCTAAAATCATAGGCTACCTCCAGCACCACCACTGTGTCCCTGAGCAACAACCCTTAACCCCAAGTTGCTCCAGGGAGACTGCCCTCTGTAGTTAGGGAATGGAAGTCATTTTGGATCAAAGCATCTGCTAAAAGCCATGAATGTAATTTTTTTAGTGAGTTATTTGTCTATTTTTCTCTTTGGGTAACTACTGTATAGCATTAGCATTGCTAATGTTTATATGTGGAGTTGGCCAGTAGATAATGGTGGTCAGTGTTTGGGATGCTGGCAGACGCAGGCAGCAGTTGGTGCACTTCAAAGGGGCAGATAAAAGCACAGTCATTTCCCTCTCTGGAGCAGGAAGCCACAGGAGGCCAGGCAATGAAACAGCACACTTTAAGAACACACACAGAGACACACACGCACATACAACATGTACTGGGCACATTTTCACATGACTCACAACACAACACATCCCCTCCAATGGGAGGATGAACAGAGCGTTGGTCTAAAATAACAGTGATTGGAATATGAAAGCAGGGTCCCCATGAGTCAAAGCACAGAGTGTTATTGTGAGGGCCATTCTGGCCTGTGTGCTGCCATGGCTGTTGTGAGACACACTGAACTGTGCCTCAGTGGGAGACTGGTGGCAGGCATAACACACAGCTACCCAGCCACATTACCTACCCACACACACACACACAAACGCACACACACAAACACACACAGCAGAGGACACTTTCTTTGTCTCTAACAATATAAATGTCTTCAGGATGGTAAATTGTCACATTAATGGTTAGTAATGCTTGAAAATGATTGCTTCTTTGCATCGTTGATGCTATTAGTCTGTGAAAACTGCAGGATCCTGCACTCTCTCTTTTAATTTTCATGCAGTCTTAACTTCTTTTCTTGATGGCAGTCGCTTCTATAGCAGGAACCCAGGGCAAGTAGTCTTTTTCCACAGTCACCTTTTCCCAACACCCTGATCAAACACAGGTGTGACAAATAGAAAGAAGACTACTTGTATATAGCTTAAGCTCAGTCCTACCCTTAAAGGCATTTTGCGATGTAACTCTAAACATTGTTAGCTAAAAATGCAGGATTGCCTCTTATACATATTCCTACAATGATTAGCAATAGGGAATGTACACATATCATTCTTGAATTTGACCCATTTGTATATTTATGCTCCCTTTCAATGGCAGCAAGTCATTTATTGTGGAAACATTAGTTCAGTTTGTGCATTCGTTTTGCTGTAACTACAGAATACACTATTGATACTTCCAGTCCCCAAACACGTTTCAACAATGGAGATTTGGTCAGTTTGGGATTTTGACCATTCTTGGCTGGCCATCTGAGCAATCCAGCAAAAGACAGCAAAAGGAAGTCCAACAACCCTGAGCTCATTTATTTCTGAGCCACTGTACGCTCATTTGAAAACCAAACTAACGTAGCTGTGACAGGCAGGGGCCGAGACAAGCCAGAGTGGAGGGAATGAGGTAAGGAGGCCCTACTGAGGGGGCCTGCTGTGTGAATGGGCCGCTAGGTCAGGTGCAGGGCACTTTGGGTAAAAATAGTTGTACTTTTGGCTGGGTGTACCCAGTCAAGCCTGGCTGTAAACTAAAGGAAACAGCGGGCAATCAGTCATAAGAGCGCTGCATGTAAATTAACTCAGAGAAACGGAAGCACAACCCTACCAGCGAGTGGATACACAGCGGCACACCCGACTATCTTTTGACTTCATACGTCGCAGCTCTGAATGGCATGAGAGGATGTTTGATTTGTATGGGGATATTGATTGCCATCTTCTGATAATAAATCATAAAAACATAAGTTTCAGTTATACAGGACATCTCAATCATTATACTTACGAAAAATGACCAAAGGGCTGTTTGAATAGCGGCATATTTATCAGAGATCTGAAGGAGAATAGGAAGTATAGTTTTGAAGTGAAAGAGGTAGAAAATTACACACTTTGAAAGGTCTTCCCTGAGAGCCTAGTGTAAAGATTGTAAGTAGATGTTGGAAGTCTTGAGGGAATCAGGGGTGCTATTGGAATGGAGGAGCCCCCTAGCATATGCTGGGGTCAATCTATGGAAAGCTTGGAGGGTAATGAGAAGTATTTTACACTGAACATGTAATTTTTGTCTTACGTAATCTCTCCAGCTGCTGATTTCCGAATGACCTGAAGTTTGTTAATGGCATTAGTTTGGAGACCGATTAAAAAAAGGCAGTTACAGTCAATACAGGAACCAGAATTTTGGCCTCAAGTAACATGTGTAATGGCCGTGAGCAATGTAAGAAACAATGAGGAAACCATTGCGACTAGTGCTATAACATGAGCCTCAAAGGAGAGTGAGGAACATGAGCATCACCACCACTGGTGATGCATGCCAAGGATTTTAGTAAGAAGTAACCTTATAGCTACTTTGATAGTTAATACAGGGTCTAGTTTTGTGACATGTTGAGTATGAAAGCTCATATAGCTTTAATTCTGTGTAATATGTGGCGTTTCCAGCTACAACCTTTCCATTACTCAACTAGCAATAAAAATTAGACACTGATGTGTAAATTACATCAGTATATGGGGGTGATTCATTTGTCTACATTCTGTTTAGTAACAGAGTTGAGCGAATGCTTTGAACATGTAGTGATGACTGCAAACTGAACCCACCACCTTAAATGGATTCAGTTATGTTACAATGCATACAACTTTAACATATTCTGACCACATTTACAATTTATCTTTATAAAGTGCATAGGGAAAAAGAGCTCAGTTACACAGAGATAAACAACAAACTCATTCTGCTGATTCATCAGTCTACTCAGGTTTGAGTAGGTTTTGCTTGTAAGGAAGCGCTTCCTTGAGTTCCTTTTTTGAATCTGTATAACCAACATATACATGCTGTTTTGAAATGGCCTGTGACGACCACCTCATCTCCAACACGCCCTTCCTTAACCCCGTCCCCTTAATACTAGTTTGTCCCTTTACTTTTGTCCACCCTCACTAGGTTCCAGTTGTGCCCTCTCCAATTGTGTCGCGTCCCATTAATGTCACTCACCTGTCCCTCGTTTTCTTGAGTTCCACCTGCGTCTCGTTTGATGTCTCTATTTATAGCTCAGACGGTCCCGTTTCTCCTTTGAGTTTGTATTTGTTCTACATTCTGTCTGTGTGTCTGTTATGTGAAAGTAACCTTGGTTTTCTTTGATTTTACAGGTTCGTGCTCCTCCAGCTTTGCCCTGACCTCGGTGTGCTTGGCCAGCACCCCACAGCCACGTCTGAGTATCCCCGTTTTGAGCCGAGTGACGTCTCGAGCTGGTTTCCTGAGTTCTTATTTTTTGTTTTGTTCGTTTGAGGAGCACGAACCTTTTCTTGTTTAGTGTTCTGTGTTTGCACTTGAATTGTGGTTCATTAAAGACTGGTAAAACTGCTGAGCGCATCCTCCTCTTTCCCTTATCCCGCGGCGAGAGCCGTGACATTGCTGATGAACAAGTATGAGAATAAACAGAATATAAAACTGCCTGTATTCCACTACTGTGTACGCTAGATAGAATTGTATAATACATAATATTTTATGATAAACTGAACCATTCATTAAAGAATCATAATTGGACTGAGGCTCTGTGAGGTCAGCCCTGTTGAATAATGTGTGTGTAGATGTGTAGGCGTGAGCATAAAATTCAGAGGACCCTGTTTCATCCTGCCTCCACTCTTCCAGGTGCTCGCCAGATGAGTGGTGCAAGCAAACTGTTGTACTGGCTCTTCATCTATGATTTTGTTTGTAAGTGTGTGTGTGTGTGTGTGTGTGTGTGTGCCTGACCTCAGTACTGGATGTTCTTTTTCTTTCAACTCAATAATACACTGCTTAAAGGAATCATACACTGCAGAAGGGAACTCAGTTTTTCAGAGTAGCCCCAGATTGGCTTAGGTAGTCAAGTACATTCACCACGGTGGGACTCTGGTGTTGAGGTATCTGGTCTGGCTCAACAGACTTGATATATGTAGTGTTTTCTTTAAAGGATTTAAGAATATATGCTTGCCTGTTTAATGCTCAATTAATCATGCTGAAGTTTAAATTCTACTACACAAAAGACAGTAGCTGTGGTAACCTGTGGTAAATGTTATGTTGAGTAAATGCAGATTTGACTTATTGCTTATACAGTGGCTGACTTGTTGGGTTTACATTAGAGAATAGGTTTCTCAGCGGATCCCGTCTAAAGGGGACACTAGGGGAAACGGTGAATTATAATAATAGAGCCGGAGCAATTTGTTCTTCTATGATTTACAATGAGGAGAAAAATACAGAGATTACTGTGAGAACATACTGATTAAAATCTAATTAATGGCCCTCTGTTTTGATTGTCCTCCCAGATCAAGGTGTGCAAGGTTGCTGTTCTAGCCATTATAGCATATTTACAGCTGGCTTTGGAGGCCAGTTCGTGTCATCTTACTTGTTTAAGAGACGACAGCACTTGGAACGAGGTGGACAGAGAGATCTGTAGAGCCTCGTGAAGAAATTCAGGCAGCAAAATGTGTTTGTTCTTGGAGCAAAATGTTCTGGCTCTCGATAATTCAGGGTCAAACTGATTGTTCTTATAAAAGGGTCATCCACATGAATGCATCTGAGAAACAATAGAACAGGTATCTTTACTACAGACAAAACATTTAAACCAGCCTGAACGACCTGTCTATAATCTTGTTCATGAAGGTGTCCTCGTGTTATTTATTTCCATAAAGACATTTGTTTCTCTCTCTCTGAGTCAACCTGGGGAGGATGGCTTCTGCTTTTGAATCTTGTGTCCTCCCATTGGCTTTGGCTTACTCACAGGGGGCTCCGACCTGGACTCTATAAAGCTGCTTTTTGGCAACTTGATTGTAAAAAGTTCTATATAAATAAAATCGAAGCAATATTTCATATCATAAAACAAGATAAAATGACAATTACAAGTTGATTTTGCTTAACAAGGTAAATCCCATATATATAATTTTATCTCCAGACCAGAACTTTAAGTCTAGGGCTAAAAATCTACATTGAACAACAACTTCAGAAACGAATGAGGTTCTAATGTGGAAAGATCAACTTGTCATACTCACAGAGTTTCAAAACCTAAGAACTTTCTCAGTAGAAACTTCAGAAACCTTTCTTTGAAAGATTAAAGTAGAGCATATTTAAAAGCAGGAAAGCTATTCCCAGTGTTTAGCCTAGAGAATATGTTTGGCTCTAGATGAATGACACAGGCATTTGCATACTTTCTCATTTGTTATAAGTGTAAATGAGGGACTAATTGGAAATAAATGTCAATGTAAAACAATGAAACAACTCTTGGCACTGAGCAAGATTTAGTAGTTTTACAACAAAATAACCCCAAAAGAGCATATATAAAAGCACACCAGTAAACGATTTTGAAATATTCAGATCTTAAACTTGCACCCATACCACTTGCACACTGATTACTGTCTAGAGCAGTAGAAATCATGTCAGATTCTGCTGTCTCTATATCTGATCAAACAACAGTTAAACACTCTTTTGACTGTAGTATGTTTTTACTTTGTTGGGGAAATTGTAAAAAGGTTGTGTAATGTGTAAAATATTTAATTATAAATTAAAATGATAAAAAATAAACACAAAAATGTAAAAATACTTGTGCTGTAATTTCACATATCAGCAAGTAAAAATCCAGAGTACCCAATAGGGTCTGCCTTGGGGTCTAAAGGGTTAAATGATTCATCTTTATGTTGGAGAACCTTATTATAAGGTTCTATAACCTTATAAAAGGTTCTATAAAAGTATTTTATTGCAAAGTCTTTTTCCAGAACCAGACATCCAAGCTAAGAACCTTTATTCTCAAGAGTGAAGGGGAACTCTTCTCCAAAGAGAAAGCCAGGATCACGGGGGCAATCAAACCACTTGTGATCCCAGTGAATGTGAAGGACAGTTTAACTGAACATCTTAAAAACTTACCAAACTGTTTGTAACCACTCAAGAATCAATATAAATAAATTTGTCTTGATTTGAATTCTTCCACCACACTGTGCAGGAACATATGTGGATCTGACAGCACCAGCAAATATTTCTATATAATGTTTTCCGTTCAGGCACTTTGATCATACTGACGAACAAGATGACTGTTGGAAGGTCAGTGGTGTGTGGAGTACACTGAATGTTACAATGTCAACAAAAGTTAGTCACTTCACTCCCTGCTCTCCTGGCAGTGCACCCTGTCGCACCTTCCCCTCTAAAGCACATCCAAACCAAACAGGGCGGTTCAGCCTGCCCTATTCCTTCAGTGAACAACTGCCAAACCCCATTTCAAATACACCCTGATTTGATTGCATGGAATCTTGCGGGCCTTGGTTCACACAGCCGCCAAATTTAAAGTGGACTGCAGCATGAGTGTTGAATTAAACCACTTAGCCGCTTGCCAGTAAAACCTATTCGGTTTGTTCGCATATGTGGATCGCACACGAAGTGTAGCCTGTAGTAGAAGCACATTATTTACTGTAATTCCACTAGACCTTTTTCTGGGTTTTCCTTTTTCTTTTTATACATAAATCTCCTTCCACCCTCTCTATTTTTTTACAGCACAGGTTTACTACTCATTTTAAATACTGCATTACCCCCACCTCCCCTCCCCCCAACACTCAGGGGCATATTACATTCTGTGCATTTAATTGGTTTTCCCTCTGTCTGCGGTACTGTCTGCATTAGTGGCTCATTTCCACAGCATGTGGCGCTAACTGGGCCTAAACTGTCATGTGTCGGAAAGCAATCCAGATGCATTATACACCAACAAACCTTGCTTGCTTGCTTTTTCCATGCTAGGTGAAGTTCGGGTTGAACACCAAAGCAAACCTGTCAGTTTATTCTAAGGCAACTTTTTCAGTTTGAGTTTTCTAAAGGAGAATTACCAGAGCTGCACCATGGCTCCACCAGGAAGGATTTAGTGACAGCACGTTTAATGAATGTACATTTTATTTGGCTATACTGAGTCATTAATTCTTGATTCGCAGTAATGCTTGGATAAGCTGCAAGTAGTCTATTTTTACAATGTATACGCAATACTATCAAACTTTAAAGCTTGCCACAGACTGTGCAATAACTGCAGTCTTACACATTTATTAAATGTTACCCCATATGAGAAACACTTTTGTGGCAAATAATATGCAGTATCATTTATGTAAATGGCCTGTGATGCAAGAAAACATTTCGGTTGTGTCTCCCATTAACACCACCCACTCATTACATACTCCTTTTGGCAGCTTCATAGTCAAGCCATTTCTAAATCACTAGTATCACAATAATTGAACTACTCGCCTCATAAATGTCACTTTATGGCTTGATCCCAAATGGCTCTCTTCACTCTTGAGCACACTTGGAGTCATGAAACTATGGACTCCACACCCAAATAGTGCACTGTATGCTCAGTAGGGATCTGTGAACAAGAAGGGAATCCCAAATGTGTCTCTTTTAGAGTAAAAAGCTATTTGAGATCCACACTATATGCACAAAAGTATTGGAAGAGGGATGGTCAGAGATGGGGACTTGAGTCTGAGACTGGGACATGAGTCACACAAACAAAGACTTGTGACTTGAATTTAGACTCACACTCAATGACACTTGACATTTCTGACTTGAGTGTTGTGGCTCGTGAGTCATAACTGGTTAACAATGTTCATTTCCTATTTATTTATGGGACACCAGGGTGAGGTGAACTGGAGTTTTCAGCGAATAACTCCAGATCACCGGGGGCTACTATGGCAAACAAGGGGTCATTGGAATCAATACAAATAAATAATTCCATGAAATAACCATTGTTTACAAGATGTCACTGAGCCCTATCTAACTATATTTTTTTACATTTAGAGTGTGAGATATATTTTTCATATTTAACATTGAGATTAAAGATAATTTAAGGCAAATCCTGCATGTTGGTGTGGGTGTATCACAGCATGCAGTCCAGCCCCCTGCTAAGTAACAGCCAATTGTAAATCACAGAGCATGGCCAAATAACCCATCTTCTAAATATTTAGAGCTAAACGTTTAGTGCGCAAAAATTTTAACACATTTATGGCTAAAAGTGTTAAAATTGTGTGAAAAATGCGCCAGTTGATAAACAAATTACACCTTTAAATTTGTTAAGCTGTTTTCACAAACAGCACCATTGAGAGTTGCCATTTGTAAAAGTGCGACCTTTAATACCACATCTAATCTTAAAATTAGATTTAAGATTTAACATTTAGATATATATTTAACATTTAGATATATATTTATCATTTAGATTTAAGATTTATATATGTTTATACATTAACATTTAACATTTAAGGGCCCGATAATGCACACAGCGCACCATGCTTTCGCCACTGGCGCAACCCATCGTTGCTATTTTGTCTGAGCGCATCCTTCTTTTTTTCTGGCAGACGTGTACGTTGTCAATATAGCAGATGGCATTGCGCTGGGTAGGGCGTGTCACTGAAAAGAAGGGGTGTGGCATGGCGCATGGCGCGAATTTGCTATTTTATGAGAAGTGAAAGTCATTTTGCCACTGACCAGAAAAAACCTGGTCTGCAATCATTCGCGCATTGTTCAAAAGCTATAATATGGATGCCTGACGCTTTGGAAAGAGTTCACAATGCGCCACACACTGCTTCCTTCAAAAGCAGGAGCGAGAAGCAGCGCACATTAAAAAAAACGTTTTCATGTGAGGGAAAACTTTATGTCCTCGAAATATACAATTCAAATGTATATCACATGCATCACACCATAATTAATTTTAAAATACATATTAATTATCAGTGATTTCTCCTATCAACTAAGTTTTGTGAGTATTATAACAAGAAACTGACGGGCTATTTGACTAATAGTGCCGGACATGTAGGTCAATAAATACAAGTTTCAAGCTAGGTTGTCACCAGCTCATATTTTGGTTAGATATGTTTATATTTCTTCCTTTCCCTGTTAAAGATAGTTGCGCTTGTTGTTCGCATGTTCTCCAGATGGAGTATCTAATGGGACAAAGGCTCCTTCGGTGTCGGAGGGGTTGTAGCCGATTCAGCCCCCTTCGCAGGAGAGGCCCCCCTCCGCTGTTCTTGGTGCTGAACTCCTGTACGCCACATCTTTACATCTATCGTGCGTGTGCACTTTGTTTGGAATAAGAACCAATAAAACGTTTGGGGAAAATCATTGCTGCTTTGGAACCCCTCCCCTGATCGAGCCACCAGGAGTTATAAAACGCTCTGGCATATGTATCCAGATTTGTTTAAGTTATTCTTAGTTAATAGAATTCATATTCAATGATTATTTGATTAAAAACTATTTTAACATCTCATTACTGAGTTTTATGGTATAGCACTGTTATATGGTGTTTTTGAAATCACGTGTGCAATAACAATCATATCTACA
>JBBKCR010030342.1:0-11627 GCA_037577295.1 Ladigesia roloffi | reverse complement strand
CCTCCAATCACACAACGCAGACAATGATCCCCAATTCCCTTCAATAATCACCCACAGGTGTTCTTGTGATCAGAGACACGGCGAGCCGCAGCGCGCTGGGCACCTGCCGTCTGCCACGCCCCCTAATCACCAGGGTAAGAGTCTGTAGTACTCTGGCGAGGGACTGTGGGGTCGAGACGGACCTGACACAACATCGTATACCCGAGTCCTGATTGGGAGGTAACGTCTGAGTCCGATTCGGATCGAGACATCCCTACTTCCCATCCCATCCCTTAGGTCCTTACTCAATTTTCTTGAGCACTAAAAGAGTACTTTACTGATTGCATGCAGGTAGAATGGACTCTCATTACTTGTGTGTTACTGTCTAAGAAGCCACACTTGTATTCACAGTCAAAGGCGCAGAGTCAGCTGTCACATGTGGCCCCAATTATACAAAGGGACCCACACAGGTAATCAATACCAGCACATTTACCTTTCAAATGTCTCGCCTGTTATCAAAATTAAGATTTCAGAGACAGGAACAGGAATGGGATGTGAAGGGAACAGATCTGGTCCCGGTCTCCGCCGGTTCTCGGGTTTCGGTGCCGCTGCCTGGAGAACCTTGCAGGGTGGAGACAGAAGAACTCGGAACTCGGGTAGGGAATTGTGGCAAATCTGCTTCAAACAAGGCAAAACAATTGTGAACTGACTTCTGCTCAGTATTAATTTTCTCGCTGTAAAAAGCAATAACGTTTATATTCTGATTAGCCGCTACTGATAATCAGCAGTGTGAGAATATTCAGTAAATATTTACGTAAATGTATTCATTGTGGTGTCGGTCAAAGAGGAAAAGAATCCTATAAACGTGAAATAATCCTATAAAACCTGTGAAGACGGCTGCCATGCTGAACGCTCCGAACCTACTTTATATTCTTTTATCATTTTTTACTATTTTTAATCTTCTCTTGCTCTGTGCTTTCTTCTTATGTTTTTCCTGCTTGTTTTTTTCTCCTAGTGTTTCTTAAGGTCGGGCTGCAAAACGCATTTCACTGCATGTTGTACTGAGTATGATTGTAAGTGACAAATAAAATCTGAATCTGAATCTATTTTAAGATTCAGATTAGCTAAAGACCGACATAGCAGGAAACTCTCAGTGTGAGCCTGAACTGTCAATCACACACATCAGGATAAGAAACAAACAGGCAACAATAAACATATTAAATCTGTAAATTGCTATAAAAGTCGACTGTAAAACAATCTAAGACAGGCATCACCAAATAGCGGACCTGGGTCCGGATCCGGACCGAGTGCTGGTTCTGTTTGGACCCGGGACCAGTCTGGTAAATTCACGAGAGGAAGTCGTTTTCATGGAACATTATTCTGGACGGTCTTGGCTGTAGACAGGGGGCGCTGTTACTCCAGTTACTACAACAACAGCTTCACTCGTTACTTTACTAGTGATGGGAAGTTCGGGAAAGAAACGTCTCTTCTGGCTCCGCCCCCAAAGAAGACCCGGTTCCTTTAGCTCCCAAAAGAGCCGAACTTTAAGTGGGGATCATTGCACTAGTGTGTACCTACTTTGAGAAACAAATTCTGCATTCCTGGCTCCGCCCAGCCCCGCCCAGCCCCGCCCAGCCTCCTCTACCAGAACATAAACCGGGTGCGTCATCGTTCTGTTTTACCAGAAAAATGTCTCATCCTGCTCTGATCTTAACCAACTGCACCGTCACCTCTTCTTGAATTTTGGATTTAAGAAAAGATTAAACCTTTGGTAAAGTGGGACTTTTGTTTAATAACAGCAGAAAGTGGACAGAACAGAAATATTAAGAAAAACTATAGAATTGTATTGAATAACAGAATAGAATAAAGTACTATATCACAATAAAGTATAAAATAATGCCTGGAAGTAATTTCTGTGGTTTCCACAGTCAGAACTCCCCAAGAATTCCTTCAACACGTGGTTACAGTAATCACACACTCTTCACCACGCCGCTACACAGAAGACAGACACTGTGGGAAGTCTCACTCGCCTTTTAACCTCCAATATATATCTCATTTGAAAATAGATTCACAGTGTAAAATTTAAATTCATCAAAAACACTCCCAGAATAATGGTCTGGTTCCAGTCATCCTCAGTGTTTCCTACAGCCTGAAGTGTCGCCTGTTGAACAGGAACTGTGTAGTATAATGGAACATTTTCCACCTTATGGAACGATCTATGAGCTCGAATTACACTTTCATCAACAAAAGATAAAGAAAGGCAGACCTGCCCCCATCCCAGAGGAAGGTTTAGCTCAAAATCCTTTTTCTCTGACTGACCAGAAATAAATCTTCTTCTTCTCTGGAGCTTATTGATGAGAAAGAAGGAGATTATTTAGAAGAAATAAAGCGGAAAAGGAAAAATGTTCTCAGATAACTGATAAAACTCACAGTTTAGTTTGAACTTGACCATTGAGGCAAATTTCAGATGTTGTAACGTTGGGCTCATTTATAAGCCAAGTGAGTTTTTGGTTTAGATCTCATTATTCTCTCGAGATCTGAGTGTTTGAGACAAACAGGGATCAGAGCAGTGATAACGGAAACAGGATTTGAAGATTCAACACTATTATGAATAATTACACGATATTTCTACGCTGCTGTTTTCTTAACGTGCCGCCATCTTGGACACATCTTTGAGTGAGCTCTCACTCTGGGATCGGGCTGAGATTAGAGAGAGGCTGGATTGGGGAAGTGGGAGGAAATCCTGTTAGATTGAGCTCCGTTCTGTCTGGAAGAAACAACAGGGAAGATCTTATTCTGAATTTACCTCCCGCAGGGATGCTAACGGCTAACTAGCTGCGTTGTTTTCTGTTCCAGACTTTAATCTTGACTGAATGGACACAAATACAGCAAAGAACCCAACATTCAGGCAACATTCAGCACCCAGGTGCCCCTGAAATGCCCAGGTGCCCCAGAAATGCCCCTGAAATGCCCAGGTGCCCGTGGTCAGGTTCGCACGGCAGCTCTAGGCCGGCCGCGTTAATCGAATCGCGCCTGGTCCGACGAGACGTGTGGAAAAGGAACTGCAGTGACGTCTCCATTAAAACAGCCTCCACATTGAATAATGGATTTATTTCAGAGTTGAAAAGAGAAAGGAAAAAGTTGAAACCCTTCCACCACGCTGGTCTTCACAGTTTTGATGAGTTCAGAACTTTGTAATAACCTGAATAATCCCGCCGTTTCTACGCGGCGCGTCACTTTGAAGATGAAGAGTCGATACGCCTGACCGGCCTCTAAACCCGACTCGGCGCGGCGCGACGCGGCATAATGAGCACCAGACTCGCGCTGATCACTCGGATTAAATGAGTTCGGCTGCATCGCCACCGGTAACGGTAACAGTCACGATTAATGTGCCGACTCCGGCAAGTGTAAGTGTGTATGTGTGTGCATGTTTGGTGGGGGGGGGGTTAGTGGCTTTAATTTAGTGATTATCTTGCGTGAACGTGTGTGTTTGTGTGTGATGTGTGTGTGTTACAATACCTCCCCAGGAAAGAAACCCTGATTAGGATGCGCAGAGCGGCGGCTGTTTGAGGGAAAATTGCTTGAAATAATTACCCCGGCACAATTAGAATCACAGCCCCCCCGACTGCCGTGGCCGTGGGGTTACAGTTCTCTCTCTATTTCTCTCTCCCTCTCTCTCTCTCCCTCTCTCTCCCTTTCTCTCTCTCTCTCTCTCTATCTCTCTCCCTCTCTCTCTCTCTCTCTCTCTCTCTCTATCTCTCTATCTCTCTCTATCTCTCTATCTCTCTCTATCTCTCTGTCTCTCTATCTCTCTCTATCTCTCTCTATCTCTCTCTCTCTCTCTCCCTATCTCTCTATCTCTCTCTATCTCTCTGTCTCTCTCTATCTCTCTGTCTTTCTCTCTCTCTATCTCTCTCTATCTCTCTCTCTCTCTCTCTCTCTATCTCTCTATATCTCTCTATCTCTCTCTATCTCTCTGTCTCTCTCTCTCTATCTCTCTCTATCTCTCTCTCTATCTCTCTCTCTCTATCTCTCTCTATCTATCTCTCTCTATCTATCTCTTTCTATCTATCTATCTCTCTCTATTTATCTATCTCTATCTATCTCTCTCTATCTCTCTCTCTATCTCTCTCTCTCTCTCTCTCTCTCTCTCTATCTATCTATCTCTCTTTATCTCTCTCTCTCTCTATCTCTCTCTCTCTCTCTCTCCAACTGTTTTTTTTACTTCACGAGTGTCACTTTCATGCTGTATTTTATTTAAAAAAAATTCAAGGTAGTTGTGGTATGAATAATATTACAAATTAAGCTACACACACACAAACACACACACTCACACATACCTGCTGTGGAATTTTTTTTTAAAAAGAACCAAAAAAAATTCTCAATGATCATAAAAAAATTAAAAGTTAAAAACAGAAAAGTTATATTGAGATGAAAACTCTTGTTCATTACATTTTAATTCGTAATTGCAACCACAAGTGATGTATTCATTGTTGCAAAACAATGTTCTGTATATAGATTGTTTGTTATTGTAATCAAAACCACTGATCTGAAGATTAATGCTGATGCTGTCATGTAAATAATTATCTAATCAGCAATAAATATAACAGTTTCTGATCAACACATATCAACTGCATGCTTAAAATAAAATAAAGACCCGCCCATTTCAAGACAACCCGACCAACTTCCTGGTTAAACCCCACCCGCTTCCGGGATAGGCCCCACCCAGTCCGAGTACAGATACAGATAATTAATCTGGTTTACAGATACAGATACAGATAATGCTGCATATGTGTGTGTAGGTAGATACCCAGATTTTTAGGTATCTAGGTGTATAGATATGTGGGTTACTTGCTTCCTCACTGGTCTGTAATGAGAAAAGATAAAGCTGGAAAAAATTGGATGGACTGGACAGAGAGGCATCAACATATGCAAAGGTCCCATGTTGTTAACTAATGATTTGTTGATTTATTTAATGCAAGAAGGAAACAAGAAGGATCACAATCAATTTGAAAGATCCTTAACAGACTACTCAGCTCCTGAGTTTATGAGCTAAAGAGGGGTCAGCGTTACAATTCAATTCAAATGATGAGACTTTAAGGTGTAAAATTGTGAGGCAAGAGAAGACTTATTCTTAAGATAAAAAAGAAACCTGTCACTTTTCCTGCTGATCCATACTAGAAAGTGGAGCCAGAGTTCTTCGGAGTGACCTAAAGTTTCTGTCAGAGACTATAAGTGGAGTAAAGTGGAGCAAATGTTCATCCTGAACTGCAAGAGCAGCCTTTTTTGTTTCTGAAAGAAACACTATGATAAACTGGGCAACCATGTTCATGACAGCCAGCCAATGTATTTGTAAAAACATCTTCATAACTCCAGACAAACACGTGGGGTTTTAAAAGCCAAATGCAACTAATACTACAATAATTATAGACTTGTAAGAAGTTCAGTAACACAGTCAGCATTGATGTTTAATCTCTGCAATCATTATTTCTTTCTATGTTACAGACATAATCAGATCATTTAAAAATGTTGATTTATACTATCTTTCATATTTTACATAGATTCTTAATTGGGAGTTGCCAAATCTTGAGAAAAGGTTTAAATTTTAGTCTAGACCAATAGTGTAGAATTTTAGTATTCATAATGATGACAGTTGTTTACATATAACGATTGCATTTGAAATGTTGTACTAAGATTATGTGTGTGTAGGTGTCAGGTCTAACCTGAAAGAGCCAGTGGGGAGAGAGAGGGGACGATCGAAGGAGAGGAAGCGGCTGCTGTCTCCAGATCCTTCACGCTGTAACTCAGAGGACAGGAGCCAAACACGAGACACACACACACGCTCCCCCAGCCAAGGGAGGTCACATACACCACACACACAGGTGACCATGCTCTCTCTGGCTTTCTCTCTCTAATTCTCTCTCTCTCTCTCTCTCTCTCTCTCACATACACACACACACACACACAAAGTAACACACTCACTTCAGTGTGTGAGATGTAAACGAAGTCATTAATGTGAGATGATTCACTGTAGTTTTTATTTGCAGTGATGATGGACACCAGAGGTCACAATGTCTAAAACACAAATATAGAAACGTTATTTACCATACAAATGACCACTGTACTTACACATTTCTTTTGATTTTTTTGCTGAATAAATTTTCTTCGGATAATATTACTGCAAAATATGGCAATTTGACTAAATACATTTTAGGCCTTTATAAAACTGTCAAATAATGATATCTCAGACATCATGCCCCAGATTCATACCAATTTCATGTAGTAGTTTTTAGAGGCATGAAACAAGAAGCAGTCTACCTGTTACAGTTTTGAACCTCCAGCTAAATCTCAGTGCTCCTTCTCTGATTTTCAGGCTGAATCCTCAGCTAGTCCATTGCATTCAGACAATGGAACTCCCAGGGGGCGACGTCAGCTCCCTCAGACGCCCTCTCGGCCGCGTCCACATATTTCCTATTCGCCATTAGTGTGCCGCACTCAACTGGCCACAGAGGATGGGCAATCACGGACGCAGCCTGTAGGAGAAGCGGGGGAGCCTCGATGGGCAGAGGAGCCGCTGTCCCACAGGGTGGCATCTGGGGCTTTAAGTCACGCCTCCCCGCAACGCTACATCTCAGAGCCGTATCTGCCCCTGCATGAGGACTTCAACAGCCCGGACTCCACCTGCCCTGAGGACACGCTGACCTTTGAGGATGCCATTGCTACCAGCCTGGGGCGCAGCAATGTCATAAGCTCTGCCCCCCAGCTGCGACACACCTGGCAGGTGCCCAACGGGCATTTCCGGAAGCGTCTGGCACAGGCAACCGGGGGCACATCGGGCTGCGAGCTGCTGAGTGACACAGATGAGGATGACCGCTGCTAGAAATTACAAAAATTGAAAAAACTGAATAAGAGACTAAGCTGGGGTCTGGACTCAAGACTGGACTCTGACCCTTGGCCTGACTGATGATGCATTCAGTATCTGCGTGTTTGTATCTGTGAATCAGAACCTTTCTGCCCTGCACTGCCCAGTCACAAACTAAAAGCAGAAAACATAGTGGAGCTCCCAGCTTGGTTTAGATCTTTTCCTCACTGGTAACAGTGCTGTATTCCAGCGTTCCCTGCTAATAGTATGAAAAGTGCCCATACAAGCTTTGAAAACAGTATGAAAATGTTCAGTGTTCACATTTAACCTATTTATGTCCAACAATTTAATATGATAAGGAAAATGCTATGGAACTTGTTTTTGGGGCATTTTGTACATGCAAACCTTCGGTCAATATTGTTTATATCCTTTTTTAAATAAAATTAGGATTTTATGTTGTCAAAATGAATAATACCATAGATAAAAGACTAGTTTTTCTTTCTTAATTTAACTTTTTAACCATATGGTTTGACCAGCTCCGAACATGCCTTCAGAGTTTTGCTCAGGCTACCACAGAGAATGTATGGACCAATACATTTTCAGGTGTGGACACAAATAGGTTAATATAAACAGTGGCAGGTATTAAAGAACTTCATATATTTCTGTACTGCAGATCCTAAACACAGAGAGAAAAAAAGTTCTAACAACATTGAGGCTCTGATGTCATCTATTTCCTAAAGCTGATTGTTGTCCGTGGTGGATCATACTTGGGCGACGCAGCTTCTTTGCAAACATTGAGAAGTTCAATGAGTTTGTGCAGTGCAGTGCAATGTACGTTCACTGCCCCTCTGCTGTGTCTAGTGTGATCATTGGGAAGAAGTTGATCATTGATCTGTCCATGCTCCAGCCATAAATGTGTTTTATTGCTGCTGGTGTGAAGCTGGGTAAGCTTTGCAAAACTTCAGTAAAAATCCTCATTCAGTGTAAAAAGAAACAGTAGCATGTAACTACAGTGTTTATTAAAGACCATAGTGTTGATAAATGTGTTAATAAGTTCAATTTTCTGTTTGTGTGTGAGAAATGTCATGCTGTTTTAATAGATTACATGTAGTTTGTTTTGTCGTGTAATTAAGGTGATGAATTGGATTAGCAGAAAATCCCAAAAGTCACATCTGATATGCTAACAGCAAGCTAGCAATGCTATCGCCAAATCAGGTGAAAAATCTGTTAAGGATGTCTATCAGATGGAGAAGACTATACCTAAAACCCTCAATCTATCACAACAAAGATCTTTTTCATTTATTAAACTGATCTATCTTGTGAAACTGGAACTGCCCCCACTCTAAAGTTGGATTTGGCTAAATAGTTTTCTTACTAAATAGCTTGATCAATATAAATTAAATAATGCACTGCTCTGTGCCCAAACACTCTCAGAAATGTTACTACATATGCAGACTAGTGTGTAGAGTGAAGAAAGTCTTCAGATTTTATCTCATGAAAGTGCAAGTATACTTGGCCATTAAAACTGATTTTAATTTTGATTAGCTGACTAAGAGTAGTTTGTTATTTGTCTTTATAATAGGGAATTGGATCACAATTGGACAACTTGGAGACATTTACCCCTATATCTATCACACCTCCCCAGTCAAGACATACAGATTATGTTGCCTATGTCAATTTTGCTAGGAAGGTTTTAATCATATACCAACAATGCAAAAATATCTGCAACAGAAATGTGACCATATGCATCCCAGACATCTTGTGAATGAATTACAATGAGTCTAGGTAGTTGTTCAAACTTGTATTTAGCACTTTTCACACTTTTTAAAACCAAGTATAAACCGGGCCAAAGGGAATTCTTTTCGAAGCAATAATTCTAAAGAAAATAGCTATTCATATATAGTCATAGTCCAAACAGTATGACTGTTCATACACACACACAAAATAAAAATGATTTTGAAATGAACAATGTACTTAATTTCCAGGTTTTGACCAAAACAGAAGCTCTGAGTTGGTAACTGTACAGCAACACATTAGTTGGCAGAGCATGGGTAGGTTAACTGATGAGCAAGCAACTAGAGTTGTTTGGTAAAATACCCCTTTAACTGCAGGTCGAACTTTCCTGGGAATCAGGTGCTGGACAATGCATGATGATCTGCCCTCGAACAAAATGAAACACAACACTTTAAAAATATTTTATGTACTGAAAAGTCTATAAGCCATGTTCTCTTGTAAATAAGAAGATTTGTCTTAAACATCTTTTGTGAAACTCTTGACATTCTATCTTTATACACATAACAGCGTCTTTATACATGTAAAACCAAGCAAGTGTTTCTAAGAGGTGGGATTGTTAATATGCATGGTCAAATCACCAGTGTTGAATCATGCAGTTTTCATGTGCATCCACTTTAACCCTGCATGGTGAGTGAGGGCAACACTGCTGATTCTAGTGCGTCCTTCGGCTTATGTTCAGTTCTGCTCGGTTTTTACAGTTTCTCTCCCTAATTGTCACATGAACGAGAAGATGTTTTGATTTCATCCCTGCCTGTGCCGTGGTAGGATAACGCCGAAGATGCCTAGCTGCTCAAATTCTGGACTTCTGCAATTTGATGTAGTTTCAGCTCTTTATGAGGCTGTTAGATGATGGAGTGTTTTATGCACTGGAGGTTTCTGCACCTTCAGAATCTGGTAGGACTGTAGGTTGTAGGTGTCCCAGTTTCACATAACTGGGAGTAAGATCCTGGAGTGAAGTACATTGACAGAAAAATTGTTAGTATTATAATAGATCTTATAAACACCCAGGCCCCCCAGTGTTGTGTGTTGCGATAGAACCTGGCGAGATAAGTGAGAAACAGTGTGAAATTAGTTTAACCTCCATGTCATGTCAATCTTAAGGCAGTGTGGGATGTAAGAGTTGGGTTAAATTACCTAAGGCAAGCTATACTGACCATGTGGATAAAAAAGATGTTCCCCAACCCCCCACCTGTAAAACATGTCATGGTGTCCAATGGCAAGTCTTTCAGTCATAAAGGGAAAAAAATAAGCTGAGGGGTAAATATTTTTCTGAATGAATTACTATTGAATCACATTCCCCTGAAGGAAAGCTTCGGGATCCTGTGTTGTGTTGTAATCTGTTTCTGCAGTGTGATTCGGGCATATTTGGCTGATGTTCTGTAAGTCCACTGCTGTGTTCAATTTGAGAAGATCCCTGTTGCAACTGACCCTGTGGTGTAGAAAAACTTATTGGTTTAAGAATATGTAGGACGTGTATGAATAAAAAGAGTTGCCAAATGTGTTGAACAATTTGTACTACAAGGTTGATGTGTGTCTAGCATCTTTCTCATTTGTACTGTGAAGCGATTTTGTTTTGAATTTTGCACTTAAACCCCATCAAATAACTATTGCTATTTAATAAAACACACTCAGGCTTTCCTGAACGTTTGTATTTTTTTCCCCCGGATGCATGAATAAGTCATTCACATGGATTTTGGTCTGTGCTTTTAATTACAAAATCGTCAGTCTTATTAGAAATCACAGTCCTTATAGAAGTGACGTGTATACAGCAAGACCCTTCATCAACATTATTGCATGTCAAGTATCAGGAGTGTATTTGGCTAAACCACAAAAATGTAGGTGTAAACTCATTAAAGATGATCACTTAAACAGGAGGTGTTATGTAAAACCCTTGTAGATAAACACCCATATACTGTGCTCACGGTGCTTCACAGTGCCTCTTCTGGTAAATACTCTGTTGTGTATAACTGTATTTTTATTTAGAAAATAGGAAAATAAGAAGCAGCATAGGCCATCGAATGGGGCGCCATTTGTAAAAACAGCTTTACAAATTTAGAGGTGTCATTTTTTCATAATTTCGCTAAATGTGTTTAAAAAACAGTGTTTGGTTTTGGTCCATTTCTTGCTGCTTAATTGTTAAATGTTAAATCTAAATGTTAAATGATAAATCTAAAGGTTAAATGTAAATGTTAAATCTAAAGGTAAATCTTAAATCTAAATGTTAAATCTAAATCTAAATATTAAATCTAAACCTAAATGTAAAAATTCTATATCTAAATATTAAATCTAAATCTAAATGTTAAATCTAAATGTTAAATATAAATCTAAATTTTAAATCTAAATCCAAATCTTAAATCCTATATCTAAATGTTTAATCTAAATCTAAATGTTAACTCCAAATTTAAATCTTATGTTAATTGGCCACGCCCCATGATTACAATTGGCTGGAACTTAGCAGGGGACTGAATGCTGGGATATTCCCTCACCAACATGGAGGACCTGCCTTCACTGATCTTAAATAAAATTTTAAATATGAAATATGCATCTGGCACTTTAAATGTCAAACTTCACAGTCCCCTCTACAGCAAAAACTGATAATCTAACCAAGACTTCTTGATCATTTTTTGAGAATAATATACTATATAAGAGCAGATTTCTTGCTCTTATATAGAGTATTAAGATTGTTTTAAGATGTTTTTTCCTAGAAACAAGTAAAATCATTTGCCAGTGCAGTAAAATTTTATACTTGGTAGGATTTCTTGAAATAGGATTTAATAATCTAAAGGCCAAAACTTTTTATGTAGTATATATTCTCAAAACAATATCAGAAGTTATAAGGAAAAAGATTGCAAGTCTTGGTTATATCAGGAGATTTTTAAGCTTTTGTTGTAGAGTCACGACACTCTTCTGTCTTAGTATACAGTGGGGAAAAAAAGTATTTAGTCAGCCACCGATTGTGCAAGTTCTCCCACTTAAAATGATGGCAGAGGTC
>JBBKCR010030331.1:0-11627 GCA_037577295.1 Ladigesia roloffi | reverse complement strand
AATCTGCGTTTGTGTTCTGCTGAGAAAACAAAGTCACCTTCGACTTGGATGCCCTGGAGGTAAGCAAATAAACATCAAATTTTCATTTTGGGGTGAACTATCGCTTTAACACTGTTGTATTTTGGGGGTTTGGGGGAATTTGGTCACATCTGTAAATGTATATTTTGATGTAAATCTAACCTCAGTTTTTTGTGCAAACTAATCAAGAAAGTGTGAGCATTCACAGAGACATGATTCATTGATCAGGCTATTTTAACGCACCTTATTGGTATATACTATTGTCACAAAATGACTGTACTGTCAGGCCTAGTCTTCATCAGCATCAGTAGTCTTGTCCCATCCTTTCGGATCTAGGTCTCTGAATTATCGGGTGGGGGGGGTTATACTGCTGGAGTGTGAGCAGGGATAACAATACCAGGTCCAATTGCTGGAAGTCCACCACAGAGTCAGGAAAACATTTTGCTATTTTGCCTTTTTTGCTTTTTCACTTGAATGAAAGAAATCTGAGAACATGTTACACCATCTCATGTTAGCAGCAGCTGCTTCACACGACTAGCCCTCCGTTGGAGTTGTCTCCAGTTTCACACATTAGCTTGTATTCCATATAATACCACCAGCCCGGAGATGGTGAGAGCTAGTGTGTGCTTCACCCAAGTCACTGCAACTTTAATTATCATTCACTTTTAATTTAAACTGTAATAAAAACAAAATGATAAGCTGACTGGGGATACTTACTTTTTTACATTTACCTGCTGACTGTGCAATTATATTTTAGGGACTAGACTTGGGCAGAATTGAATAACTTGTTCATAACTTTGCTGCTAAACTCTTAGGGGGAAGAATGGAAACTGACGCATTTCCTAAACTCAACACACATAAGAACGGTTGTAAAACAGAAGGGCAAGCTGGCCTTAAAATGAAACAGGAAAGGCACATCATCTATTGGCCAAGTTTAACCGTTGTGTTAAAAGACTTCTCCTTAGTTGACAGGATTCATCTGTATTTTTAAATTCTAGTTTTATTCTTGTCACATTCTGCCAAGAGATGACATTTTGCATTTAGTCTTCTTTTACAGACTGGAGCCCCGTTTGTCTGCATCTCTCCAAGAATCTGGGTGTATTGATCCAATGTACCAAGAATTTTAAAGGATTCAGGGTCATTGTGGTCATGGTGCACTAAAAGCTGTCAGACACCGCCCCAGTATACGAGAGAGTGAAAATTCAGATGAGGGTCTTCAGGCTAATAAGTATGACCTGGTTTGCCTCCACACAGAAGCTCGAAAGCTAACTATAACCAAATATCACATGGTTTTAAGGCTCAATTATTAATTGTTTTTGCCTTTTAAAACTTTCAATGTACACACGCTGCATTTGTGTTACTCTGTCAACCATTGTCTTTAAAACATTTTTAAACTGACAAATATCATTTTCTGAATTATTTTGAAAAATAATGTTTCTTCAATTTGAAACATTTTTAATGCCTGCAGGTCATAACTGAAATTAAAACAATACTTATTTTATCAGCTTGATTTTTCTTTTAGGTAAAGGCAAATATATTATGCTATTATTCAAGTAGAAGGGCTGCCCTTCTCTGGGTTAAATGCAGAGAACAATTTTGTGCTGTTCACACTGTGTGCAGTGTTGACAAATGGAAACTTTACACCAATCCTTTCAAGTGATATTTTACAAATTAAAATACAGGTACCAATACTTCCACTCAAGCACAGGACTTGTTTACTTTGTCCACTGCTGATTTCATCTGCCAGTATTATCAGATGCTAGAATTTGTATCTCCTGAAAATCAATACAGGATCTTTATATTTGATCCGGCCCTCAATACACACAGTCCACAGTCTGACGAATTTCAGTCTATACACTGCGACAAGCACCAATTCTTCTTTTGCTCATTATTATTCCTAATACTATTACTGAACACTTGAACTATTACTAATATTATTACTGAACACCATCATTTTTTCCACAATTAACACGTAATTTACCATACTGTTAGAACCCTGATTGCTCCAGTCACACTCCAAGCCTGGGGACACAACTGTTGTAGGACTTAAGTTGTACGATTAATAAGTAACAACTCATTCATTCTCACATCATGAGACTGTGCCAGAACAACAGGCCTCTCCTCTGGTTAAAAGGGGCCCTTATAATCCTAAAGCCTGACTGACCCATTTCTCGTGTAATACCTACTTTCTATTTCTCAGTCTGGTCCCAAAAGCCTTATATCCAAAACCAGTTTAAGTCAATGTTGAATAATAAAGGCTTTTATCCTTCACAAATTATAGTGCCAAACTTTTATCCTGGACTACAGAATTTTATGGGACATATTACTAATGATTTTCCTTCCTACAAAGGGTCTTTAGAAGTATTCTAAGAAGGTTTATTCAGTGTTTCTGACCAGTTCATACATGCCCCTGCCATCAGCAGTGTATATAAAGTGAAACTACAGAACAGCTGAGATACTTGAAACACAGCTAAGATATACCAAAACCATTTAATCATCATTAAAACTCATTCACACATGGAAATGTATTTGTTCAATCTGAGCCTTGTATTTTCCTCTGCAGCACTTCTGTAATCCACTGCTTCTCACTTTAAAGACTACCTTCTGATGGAGAGTGTCCTTTTTCCCCCCCACATGTAAGTGTATTAAAAAGGTCCACCAGCAAACTGAGATTTTCTCCTAGTAATTGCAGTTAGAAAATGAGTAAATGTAAAGTGCACAGAACAGGGGTTCTGCATAGATGCCTTCAATTTTAACCAAATTCAAGATTCAAGATTTTTTATTTGTCACATGCATAGTCATACAGGTACAACAAGCAGTGAAATGTGTCCTGAACCGCTTCCTTTAGACTGTGTAGAATTATATTGAGAAAAATTAAATTAAGAATAAAATCTAGAATTAAGACACTAAGATAACAAGACATAAAATCTGGACTTAGACAAAAAAATAAGTAAGAAATAAGAAATAAGTACGAGTATGCATATGCTTAATATAAGCACAACTGAAAAAAATCTTAAAAACTTAAAAAGTTTCTACAATGCACATAACAAATACTAGACAGGACGTGTATTTAAATAAGTTTTGCCATAGAATTTACTCTGTGCAATTGGAATGTGCAAATGAATGTTAAAGTGCACTGTGCACAATACATGTCCAGACACTGAGCCAGAATAGGCAAATGTATTGTGTAAATTCTATAAATGGCAAACTGAGGAAAAAAACCCTACAGTAAGCTCCAGCTCCTGCATGGGATGATTAACCACAACTAGAGTGAAAAGATAACAGTTCAGTGATTTCCTTGATCAAACAAACCTGTAATCATTCAACCTGATTATAGCCAGCTTCTGTGGGTGTGAGTAAGTGCGGGGTGTGCTGTACACTACACCTCTGATCTACAGCATTAGTGGAAGCTGCGGTTTCATTCTTATAAACAAACAACCTCAAGACATCTTTGTATTTACTTAGAAGATTTGCTGGAGACTTCTTGTGCTACTCACCATTTGTGCAGCGAGTGTGCTGGAGAACTCGCTGTTCATGGCGTAGGGTAAAGCTGTCTGAGCCCTGGAGCCATAGGTGGTCTGGAAACGCTTCTTTACTTCATTAAGAAAGTTAAATGCACGCGACCTCTCAAAATCCTGCACATAAATCCACAACATTATCCACTATGGCATCTATTTAACTGCAGGTGAAACCACAAGCCTCCCTGACAGTTCACTTAACTGCATAAACAGGATATTTTAAAAAAGTTAATCAGGAAGTATTTTGTACTCACGTCATCTGTGATACAAAGATATATGATTCTGTCATGGCAGACATAGTGGAAGAGATAGCTGAAATCAAGAACAGAATTTTCAGTAACTGAGCAAAATAGCCCAAAATACGTCAAACTGTCAAATAAACAATCCACACAAACAACATTGCACTGGTCTGCCATTACTAGGCGTTACCTTGAAGATGTTTGATTCCAAACATTTAAGTACCTGATCATTCAAAGAGAGAGAGCAAAGGTTAAATAAAATGACAATAATCCTGTTCACTCTACCTGCCATGAGAGTAGGTGAGTTTGTTGTTTTCGGATGGGATCTTAGCCAAAATTTGCTCGGTCACCTCAAGGAAGTTTCCACCACACCAAGCATGTTTGGCCAGTATGGTCGTTCCACGAGCCACCACAGCAAAAAGAATTGCCATAGTAGGGACGAGAGATGAGGTCCACTTTTCTGACGGAGAACGACTGCAATTACTGTGGACAATAAAACTTAAACATTAACTGCGGGAGTCAATCAGATCTGATTCAATTTACGACAGCATGAACAACGAGATACAGCACTGTCATTGAAACCCCCCAGAAGTATTAAGCACTGAGCGTTAAAATACACACACGCGTTTTGCAACCTATTTTGCAACCTACTCAACCATAGATTGCAGTTTAGCATTACAAGACTGGGGCCAAGGATTAAGAACATTTAGCTGAAATTCAACTATTATACTGATTATTACCATGTTGTCACTCTTAAATGATATTAGCATTATGTAAAGTCGCGGTAATAATGTCAGGTTGGCAGAATGACACTATTGGTAAATATTTACTGTTGAGTCACAAAACATTAGCTAGCAGGTTTAGCTACTGTAAATAAAGCAATTAAGCTAGTATAGTTCTTACAAACACGAATACAAGGTATAAAACCCACATTGTCGGACTGTCAAGCCGGATGTCCATCTGAAAAAACTATATAAAAATGAAAGTGAGGAGAGAGAAAGAGAGGAGCTGTAGCTGGCTAAGCTAGCTAGCTAAAACCTTCTGGAAGGTGCAAGCTTCAATAAAGACTTCCACTCTTAAAACAGGTCTCTAATTAACCCAAAATGTACCTTCTACTCTTTTTAGCTGTTTAAACAGCAGATCTTTTTTGATAAACTAAATACATATACATGAACCAAAATAAGGGTGTGAGAGGTGGGATGTTGCAAAAGTTAACACTAATGGAAAACATTGATCTCGCATTTACTACTTCAGATTCAAACCCAGATATTTCTGTAAAAAGCAAAAATGGAGTGATATACTGACACAAACTGATACCCACCACCGTGTTAATCACGCATTTGAGTCCATCCACGCAGCTCAGACATGCAGACATGGGAAAAAACACTCCACTGCCCCTGATAATTTTTCCGCATCAGGCGGAGGCCGTAAACACCCGCCCTACTGCTGGGAGCTGTAGTCTTTAATCACACTTGTAGTCCCAGTGTATTTCTTAATGTTATGTCCCACAGTGTCGTTTTTATTCACACTTGTAATCCCACAGTGCACTTTACACACATGTAGTTTTATGCAGTTGTTATTTCAATATAATGTGAAGAAAATGCACACAATGAAAGGCTCAATCTTAATGCTTCAGAATCCCAAGGCATTTTGGTTGCCATGCTTCCAACCTAGTGAACACAGTTTGGGAAAGAACCCAGAGCACAAAGCAAGGTTCATGAAGACATGGTTGGATTCAGAACTTGACTAGCCTGCACAGAGCCCTGACCTCAACCCAATCCAACAACCTTACAATCACATTGTACGAAAAATATGAGGGAAAATCTACATGGACATAATTATTGCCCCTTACTTCAAATGAGAGATAATATGAAAGCTCCAGCACCCCAAGACATTTTGGACACAGTTTGGGGAAGGTCCTTTTCTATTCCAGCATGTCTGTGCCCCATTGCACAAAGCAATTTCCACAATAAAACATGGTTGGATGAGTTTGGTGTTGAAGAACAAGACTGGCCCACACAAAGCCCTGACCTCAAACCCATCCAACACCTTTGTGGTCAAATGGAACCAAAGTGACCTGGGGCGGACTGGAAATCTGTACGTACCTCTGCACAATTCACAATGCCCCATCCCCTAAACCACGGCCGAGCTGGTGAAGTCCAGGGCCATTTTTTGTCCTAGTTCGCTCCTGTCAGTGCCTGACCTCATAAATGCTCTGCAGAATTAATGAGTACAAATCCCCACAGAAACACTCCGAAATCTTGTGGAAAGCTGTCCACAAGGAGACAAAGTTATTATAACAACAAAGGGGTGGGGGGCATTCCCATGATAAAGCCTATGTATTTGAATGCAATGTCAATAAAGTTCCTGTTGGTGTAAGGGAAATAATTTTGTTTATATGGTGTACTATGAATGAATGTAAAAAAAAAGCAATTATATAACGAGGTATTGTCACTGACATTTTATGTACCAGACAAATAAACTTGAGCACTTGACTATTATATACTTCCCTCCAAATATATCAAAATATTGTCGTCACTTAACACATAAAAACAATAAATTAATGACATTTGAGCCTATTGCTTTCAGGTGATCACAAAATAAATGTTATCCTGAAAGACACGCGTGTCATAATTGATTGTACCTAAATAGGCAAAAAAAATCTCTTGTAATGTCTTATTACTAGTTTTGGGATTTTGACATTGTGCCGTACATGCTCTGTAGATACTGGGTAGAGTTCTTCTCTAGTGCTTCTCTAGAGATCTTCTAGAGCTCAACCCACTGGTTTTAAGTTAAATGACGGTAGGGAACAAGGATGGACAGGGTAAACACTTGCCAAGTGTCCATTAAACCATTTTTGTGGATTTCAATGTGCACTTTAAATAATCCAACCGCAACCTAGGTTTAGTGTCTTGTCACAGGCAGCCATATTTGATTTAAAATTACCTGTTTTTTCTTGGAATCCAAAATCTCTGCAGGGCATGTTCATTACAAACAGCCCCACAGCATCAGTGACCCTTCACCATGTTTAACATTTGTTGTCAAGTACTTTTCTCTGAATAGATCTTTACTTCCACCACACCCAAACTGAGGTTTTAGAGATATACATATTTCACCTATTTTTCGTTCAGCTCTCAATGGGAAATAGTGATGGGTCGTTCTTGAACGATTCGTTCATTTTGAATGAATCTCTAATCTGACTCGGGTGCAACGAGTCGTCTAGTACGAATCATTCAGTCGCGCATGCGCATTGGCGCTACAGCCTAGTTTCTCTAACCCGAAGATTCGAGAGATTAACTAATCAATTTATTTTCCGGCTCAGGCTGCTTTGGTTAGCTAAATGGGCTGTCAGGTGATTAACAAACGACTGAAACCCGAAAACTTGTCAGATAAGAGGCGAGGTGAGCGAATCATAGACTAAAGACACAGGTAAACAGTGAATGAATCTTTTCTGTTTTTGATAGCATTATAGTTTTGTTTGTAGTATGATCAACGTTTGTGTAAGCAGTAGATATGTTAGGGAAGTAACACGTAACATTTTAATTAAATTTGGCTAAAATGAACCCGATGACTCGAAAAAAGATTCGTTTTTTTCTGAACGAGACTTAAAGATCCGAGTCAGTTAAGCGATCCGAACTTCCCATCACTAGTGGGAAACACAATACACGTCACACTCATCTGCGATGACGTGCTACGTCATCTTTAAGCGACGTGTGTATCTCACGCTGTAAGCATGGCAGGAGCAGATGTAGAGAAGAAACCCGTCCTGGAGATGGTAAGATGTCTAAATACACACCTTCTCCTAATTCCGCATCTCTTTTTGTAAATGTGTTTTTAATTTGTATTTTTATGCAATACAACAACGTGCAACCCCCTGGGTGCATCTGTGTTGACACTGAAGTGAAAGCATTTCTTTTTAAAAAACATATCTTTATTAACTTTTAAATATTAGAGAGAGGCACTAATAACAGTGACAAGAAGCGCAAACAATTACATTCCTCCCTGCTTTTTCTCTCACACATCAGTCTCTGTGACCATGAACTGCAGTGTTATACTTTTCAATCAACAGGATGATCATTAGATCTTCCATAAATAGGTCACCACATATGATTTTTTTGTTTAACCTTCATAACATAAGTCATTTTCCAGCATATATTTTCTCCATTAAATCTGAACTCCATCAGTCCCTGATCACTCCGACTGTATTAAATTTTGGAGTATAAAGCAGATAAAAGGGTCCACTGAAATCAGTTTACAGATTATTCTCCCCATTGCAATTTGCGCATCCTCACAGAAATGTTCAATATTTTCTACACTCCCAGAAAGAGCTGAAAGTATTTCTAAAGAGAGCTGCGAAAATGAGTTATAAAGTAATTACAATGATGTCATGACAAGTCTAATACGATAGCAAAAACATATCTGTGCAAAACGTGCCGTTTCCATAGTGAACCAATCATGTTTTCCGATGTACCTCTGTATTTCTGGTATTTTCTGATATCAGTGACATGTTTATTCATCTTTCCTTTTACTAAATTACAGTTTAGATGAAAATTGTTCTGAGAAAGAAACGTTCATTCACTTGCAGTTTTAGTGTATAGCCACTGGAGGGCTGCGTCTTTCAGCAGTTAGGAGCCGTTAAGTCAAGTCACGGTTTTATTGTCATTTCAGCCATATACAAACAGAACGCATTGAAACAAAACAGTGCTTTTTCAGGACCTTGGAGCAACACAAGAACAGAACAGGACACCACAAGACTACAAGTGCAGACAGGGCAAAATAGAGTTCAAGAAAAATACAGGAGCAACAAAACAACCAGATAATACAACATAGATGGAGAGATACATGGGTAGATCTTTATTTTCACAGTTGCACCATTTAGCAGCTCTCTGTTAGGATGTAATTTAAAAAGTATAATATGAAATATGAACGTAGACTATGTATGGGTTTAAAGTTGCATTAGTGGGCAAATTTGCAATGTGCATTCAGTGATTGTCAGAATTCTGAACAGATCTCGATGTGAGAACGGTGTGTCATATGAGTAGCATCTGACACACCGCCTGTAGCATCTGCCAGATGGGAGGGGGGAGAAAATAAGTATCCAGAGGGGTCTTTGATGATGTTACTGACCCTGTTATTGGTGAAGTCTGCCAGTGTACATGTCCATAAGTGGGGTAGTGCCATTCCTATTACACTTTCTGCCACCTTCACCACCCACTGTAGGTTCTCTTTGTCCTCCTCAGTGCAGCTACTGAACCACACTGTGCAGCAGGAGGTCAGGAGGCTCTCGTGATGGAGTGGTAAAAGCAGTTGTTGAGGGAGGTGGGCCTGACGTAACTTCCTGAGGAAGTACAGTCTTTGTTGGACCTTCCCCACCTGGTGAGAGATGTGTGTTGACCAGGTGAAATCGGTAAATGTTTGGCTTCTTTAGGAACTTAAAATTCTTCCCCCTCTCGACCTCTTTTCCATTGATTTAGAGTGCTCAGCCCGCTTAGCTCTTCTGAAGTCCACTCTCATCTTCTTGGTCTTTGATGTGTTCGGGTCCGAGTTATTGCTTTCACACCATTGTCTCAGCTGTAGAACCTCCTCTCTGTAGGCTGATTCATTGTTGCCGGTCAGCCCTATGATGGTGGTATTGTCCACAAATAACAAAGTAGTGAGAGTTCAACGCGCTGCAACTTCAGAAAAAAACACAACTAACACAGACACTACAAATACAGAAACCCGCTGCAAATTGTCACAACACAACTAAACACACAAACACGTTGCAAACACACAAAAGCGGTGCAAATAGCAAGGGACCACAATGGAAAATTTTCAAGGGGACCTTAAAAAGAGACGAGCCCATGTAGGACCTGATTATTTGCTTTTGGTCGTAGCAGAGGTGTTGTGCGTCAACTTTTTTTTTATTTTAACATCCTGATCATACAATTAATTGGTCTATTTGACATTATTAGACTTAATTGTGAAACATTGTTTTAATGCTTTGTTAGCTAGAGTTACTCTGAGAAAAAACTGTAGGCAACAAGCAAATTAAACTTTTTTTTTTGCTCACATCTGCATTTTTCCTCTGCTGTGAAACTGCTGTGAAAATGTAAATATCGGGTCCCAGATGGGCTCGTCTCTTTTTGAGGTCCCCCTGAAACATTTCCGTTGTGGTCCCTGCTGTTTGCAGCGCCTTTGAGTGTTTGCAGGGTTTCTGTGTTAGGTTGTGTTGTGAGAATTTGCAGCGTGTTTCTGTATCTGCAGCGTGTTTGTGTGTTTGAAGCGTGTTTGTGTGTTTGCAGCGTGTTGGTAGCGTGTTTGTGTGTTTGCAGCGTGTTTGTGTGTTTGCAGCGTGTTTGTGTGTTTGCAGCGTGTTTGTAGCGTGTTTGTTTGTTTGCAGCGTGTTTGTGTGTTTGCAGCGCGTTTCCGTATTTGCAGCGCCGTTGTTGTCAAACTGATGGAGATGTTTTCTTAGTTTGTTGTGTTTTTTTCTGCTTGCATGTGTTTTCTGACGTTGCAGCGCATTGAGCTCTCTCAGCCACCGTTGAAAGGAGAACAATCATGGGTGAAAAGGGAGTAGAGGAGGGGTTGAGGACACACCACTGTGGCGATCCTGTGTTCAGGGTGAGAGTGGAGAATGTGTGGTCTCCCATTCAGACATAGTGGGGTCCGATGCTGAGGAACTCCATTCTCCAAGCACACAGTGAGTTGCTGAGCGCCAGGTTGCTCAGTTTGTAAACCAGTTTGTGGGATGGTATGGAGTATAAAGTGGAGCTGAAGTCCACAAACAGCATCCTCACATACATGTTACTGTTGTACCAGGGCTGTGTGGAGTGCTGTTGTAATAGCGTCCTCTTTTGACCAGTTTGCCATGTATGTAAACGCTGCCACCTGGACTGACAGCATCAATGTGGCGCACGATAAGTCTTTCCAGACACATGTTGATGATGGGAGTTGATACAACTGGGTGGTAGTCGTTTAGGCAGTCCACTTTGCTTTTCTTGGCTAGTGGAACGATGGTGGCTGACTTGAGGCTCTGCAGAAGTGAGAGGTTGAAGATGGCTCCATGATTCCTCTTTGTAGGATTGTTGTTCTTTTGTCGTGAAGGCTGCGTTACGTGCTCCAAGCAGGACACACACCTCGCTGTTGAGCCATGGCTTCTGTTTTGGGAACACTTTAATTGTTTATGTTGTGGTAACACTTCCAGTACAAAAGGCGATGTACGAGAGCACAGCAGATGTGTGACCCTGCCGGTCTGTCTCCTCTGCAAACATTCTCCACTCTGTAGTGTCAGAACAGGGGCTGCTGGGCTGCGCTGGTTTCCTCAGTCCTCATTTGAACTGTTTTAACTGTTGTTCTCTGAACATTAAAGGTTTATAAGCAGGTATCAGGGACAGAGGTCTGAAAGTCCAAGATGAGGCAGGGGAGTGGCTTTGTATGCTTCAGAAATGTTGGTGTAAACCTGGTCAAGAGTTTTGATTCCCTCATTGGAAATCTCACTCTTTGTGCATTATGTGCTGGACACACTTCAGGTGTGCTTTGTTGAAGTCTCACACTTACATTTAGTTCAGTCATCAATAGTTACAGTACAAATCTGAATGAATATGGTATTATGACAGACTTTGTGCTCTAGCAAAGTTACATCTGCAAAAATGCAGTAAATACTCTATATGGACCAAAGTATTGGGACCATTCTATCAACAGGGACTTCACTAACATTGCACTTAAAGGGATAGTTCACCCTAAAATAAAAATTTGATGTTTATTTGCTTACCCCCAGGGCATCTAAGTCAAAGGTGACTTTGTTTCCTCAGCAGAACCCAAACGCAGATTATTAGCTTTAGCCGTAGCAGTCTGGTAGTCATTTAAT
>JBBKCR010030320.1:0-11627 GCA_037577295.1 Ladigesia roloffi | reverse complement strand
CATAGAATGATGCCTGCAAGGTGACGTGTGTGCATAGCGCCTATACACTCACACACACACACACACATGAATAAGCAGACATGAACACACACTGCTCCAGTAAAGGCCTGTAAGACAGAGCTGCTCCTCTAACGTATCACAATCACACTCACACACATTCTCTCTCTCACACACACACACACACACACACACACAAAAGACGCTGACTGCACCCCTAACACACGCGCGATGTATTCACACACAAACACACACACGTACACACTCACCGGTGCTCATCGTTTCGTCCACAGATCCGTCACAGCAGTGCTGCAGCCCCAGCCCTCACACACACATACACGCACGCAAACACACACGCACGCAGCCTCGCTCCAGTCCGAGCTCCTCAGATTCTCCTCGAGGATCAGACACGGGGTCAGACTGAGCTCCTCGGTCTGACAGTCTGATCTGACCACACCCCTCCTCTCCCCTCCTCTCTCTTCCTCTCCTCCTGCCTCAGCACCATGCAGACTAGCACACTCCTCCGCGCGCAGCGCCTCCTGGGACATGGAGTTCTTCAGGGGTCGCTGTTTTTCTCCACATTAAAACGATTTCTGTCATGACGGGTGTCAGTTTGAAAACCAAGTCCCTGCCGGTGGAGCTGATAAACTATCGCTTACTAAACACAGCGTCATTGGGAGACTCAAATGTGGTAATAAATCATATTTATAATACAGAAGAAAGACATATATTAGTTAATATAACCTTCATAAATGCATAAAACGTATCATAGTGAGCACTAAGTGTCTTAATGATGTCTGTAATGTAATAAATGCAGTAAATATTAATAACAGCACTAATGTGGTGCCTGTGTTCTGAAGTGTCTCTTCTGTAGTGATTTGTCTCCCTCTCGTGGTAAAACTTGGTCACTGCATGGGAGTGTTAGATTTAAATCTTTCGTTCAGTCTCATTTTCATCCCACTGCTGTTTTACAGAAGGTCCAGATTTCATCAAATCTGACCACATTTCTGTAACTCCAGGTCTGACTTGTAAACTAAGTGGAGAATTTAAAAATAAAAATATTTTACCTTAGTGGTGACACAGCCTCTATTATAGTTCCGAATAATTTTTCCAGGTTATAACATAAAGTTAATTCTTGTTTAGTTTTTATTTGAGGTTCTACATGTACTTCACACTTTTTCCTGAACAGTTTGTTAAAGCATCTATAATTTTTAATCAATCAGTATATGTATGTAACGAGAATCTAAACCAGGGGTATTCAATTAAATGTCACTGAGGTCCAGTTATTACATTTCGTCCCAATAAAAGGTCCGAACTGAAGTCCATCTTGTGTCTTATAGCCTTCACCTATGTCTACATTTTCATATAGTTTACTCACAATATATTTCGCATTTCCAATGCAGAAAATGAACTGAGTGCACAACTAACTCTTTCACCATAAATAGAAGGAGTCCGCGGTCCGCCATTTTGGGACGCCTGCTCTACATTTATTTTACATATATTTTACACACCCATATATGTATATATTTTACCGTACACATGTCCATATTTTACAATCCTAGATTGTATAGGGCACATTCTAATTTGGTTTATAGTGGTAAAGTATTTTGTTGTACTCTATTGTTCTGCTGCTCTTTACTTTGTTCTGTCCACTTTCTGCCATTTCCTACTTGTGGGACTAATAAAGGTTTATCTTATCTTATTTAACAGGACTCTTCATAATTTAGTTAGATATTTGTAGACTACATGTGGTGATGTCATTAGTCTAATGTGTGAGAGAGAGAGAGATAGATAGAGAGAGAGAGAGAGAGAGAGAGAGAGAGAGACAGGTCCGTAGATTGAGCTGTGATTGAAGGGTCCACACCATGGTGTAAATGAAGCACACTGGGTTACAGGGCCACAGGCAAACAGAACTGAGGAGCAATATGACAGCCAGCTGGCAAGACGAACCTATTTGTGTGTGTGTGTGTGTGTGTGTGTGTGTGTGTGTGTGTACTGAGTAAAGAGTGCCCTATGAAAGTCAGTCTGTAAATATCTCTGTCCTCACTCACGTTGAATGCAGTACTGTTTAAAGTTTCAGTTTAAGAACCGTTTACTTGTCTTGATATTAACAACACTAGTTTGAACAGTAACCTATTCATACTAAACAATCTAAATGGACAAGTGTGTAAATTATATATTCATTTTATTGTTACAGCAATCAAACATTGACCTAGCATAGTATAAATCACTCTTGGGTCTTTTGGATAAGATCAAGTGTCGTATATATATCCGACATGTCCTCTGTAATTTCTTCCAGAATCAATTACGTTTCCTGACATAGATCCTGATCTATGAATGTGATCCTGACATATGAATCTAATTACAACTAAATATGTGTTATGACAAAACAGACTGATGGCCAGTAAGCAGGTTAATAGATTAGATGTACTGCAATACATGTACTGATATTTAAATGAATTTCTTAAAGCCTGTCAACAGCAGTGTGCCAAATAACATAATAATAAAAGTTAATGATTTTTAATAATCGCGTGAATACTGAATGAATCTGATAAAAAACTGGTACCATTCATTTTAGATAAGTTCCTTTTTTATAAACAGACAAATAATAATGTGATGCTAATAGTCAGTTGACTGTTACATAAGAGAGGATGCAGTGTATCAAAATAACATTTCTGCTGCTTTTGTACTGAGGAGGTATGAAGAACCTTGTTTAATGGTTCACGTGCAGGTGTGTGTCTTTATAATGACACTGCAAAACCGGAGCATGTTTGTCTAAAGGCTTACAAATATCCATGGTTTCCTTTTTTTAATCCTGGTAAACATAGCCTGTGGATATGAAGGAAACAGAGGTCAGCTCCCCTGGGGACTCATGGTCAATTATTATTATCCTAACATGGGGTGAAACCTCAAACGGGCAGGTGTCAGCACATCATGGCTTTGGCCACCAGATAGATGTTTTGAACAAATCCATTTTACCTGGATCATATGACAGTTTGTGACAGATGAAGGGGCTGTAACATTTGATGCAATATCATCATCTATATTATTTGAATCAGAAACGCATAAATTCATGAACAAATAATAATCAAACCAGATATGATGTGTGAACACTGGCCACATTTTAGATATAATACAACTGTCAGTATATAAAATATTTTTTATAAGTCTATAATACTGTTCTGATTAAACCAGTATCCATTTTGATGTAAATAACAGATATATTAAAGAAAAATATGTTTAATTATGTGAAAATCTGCAGGTGGTGTTTCTTTAGTGGCCAAAACCACGTTGTCCATGTGAAGTTTCTCGCCATGTTAGTTCATGCTGTGTTTTTCCTCTGTGAAATAAACGGTTTGGTAAAAACTCCATATCGTCTGTAAAAAAAAAGAAAAGAAAAATAGTTCCCACATATTTATTTCTATAATTATTTTAGTTACAAAGAGAGATGCACATTTTACTCCTGAAAGAAAACAATCAATTATTTATATAATAATGCAAAAAGAAACAAAAGGATCTAAAGGAGCGATGCTTCAGTATCCATCCGCCCCAATCAGACTTTAAACGCACAAAAACAAATACGCCGGCCTGTTGTCTGTGTTGATCCTTGTTAAAGATTTGCTTTATTGGCCTGCTCTTCTTCTCCTCAACTAGAAGTGTGTGTGTGCTCTAAACACACTTTGCAGAGTGTGTTCGACACATGGGTGAGGAGAGGGGCCGCCATGCTGGATCCTTCCCTTGAGGGAAAACATTTCAACTATCTGCTTTCTGCCTCAGACTATTCTGCTGCGACCCTGACGAACAAGTTAAAGTTTATTCCACAAGTGTGTAGAGCATCTTCTCACAAGTGGCTTCATTTCTGAGTAGCCTATAGAACTGCAGAGGCTAACATCTCATTGTCTGTGTTTGAAAAATATTCGGAACTCCAAAGCATTTCATTTACTCTAATGCTTAAAAAAATTCTTCTTGTAGAAAAAACACATTCTGCTCAATCACTAAAAAGTGTCTGAGCCTGATAATGCTTTTCAGCAAACGCTTTTCAAACTGCTCCATATGACAATGTACAATTTGTAACAGATTTTTGTGTACATTTATTGTTTACAAAAATGATTCAGTATTATTTTAGATTGTTTGCGTCACAAAATCTTTTTAAACAAATGTCACTAAATATGATTTGTGAACACTGTTTATTATTTCAGAGCATAAATAGAACTGTATATAAATATGCCTTATTTATATAATGTCTGTTATACTACATATAGACAAACACATTACAATATATTATAATACATTATATTAAACATAGGCATATACATAAACATACATGTATATGCCTTTGTAAAAAATCTGTTTAATGTACATGAATGTATCAGCATGGAATTACTAAACAGACCCTCTGTTCCACCTTAAGTGAGGCTGCTTTGCCTGTAAAGCCAGAGTGTAACAGCTGCACTGTTTAAGGCGGAATGAAAAGCTGTCAGATAAGATGCCATGTGGGAAATAATAAATAAATAATACATTTAAATTTTAAGCCCGTCACTTTACAGAAGTTATAAAAGTTAAAGAATATAAACATTAATTTAAGAAGAGATTATAATAATTTTTAAGAGCAAATTATATTATAAATACATCTGTAAAGTCCAAAATCTTGAAGCAAACAGTGGATTGTGTTCTCAGATATTCAGGGAAATTTTGTATGTTAGGCTCTTTTTTTCCTTTATGAATCGTTTTGATGTAAAATTCTATTCTGAAGATTTAAGGCTGAGAGATTTGAGCAACAATACAGCAAAGTAAAAGCTGGAGCAACACAGAATGAAATTAAACCCCAAAATGTCAATGTCTGAAATGAAACACTTTGGAAGAATTGGATTGCACACTAATGGATGAATCATCCTTTAACTATCACTGAAACTGTACTGTAGTAGATGGTTTTGTGGACGTTCTTGGGTAGTTTTCTTCATTTATTCCCATTTCTACTTTATTCCCAACCAGACCAGAGTCCAGGGCATCTCTGTGTTCTTCAGTATGATGTTCCGCTAACTATCGCCCATATCTCTGCAGCCTGGCTGTTGATGAGAACCCAGTTCTGGACAAACACTTGGCTTCTAACGGTGAGTCAGAGAGCAAGGCCTTGTGGGTGATTTATGGAATCCCGATGCCAAAAAACAAGTCGGCGAGTCTGGTCCGGCCCGTCATGGAAGTGGACTGTGTTTGCCCACTGTCCGGCCCCCCCGCCACACACACCCACCTCACCCTCTGATGTCTGTGTGCCTTCGTTAATGAAGAAATTCTGGTACCTGGGTGAGACATTGCTCTCAGCTGAGGAGACTCGCTGGCCTGAACTTTCACCGGGACCCAACCCCACCTTCCAGCTCAGACTAGAAACAACCAGCGCCAGGCCACGCCCACAACACCCCAACCTAGCACGCAACCCGCTGCTTCACATACAGTGGCTATTAACCAAATAGAACCTGAAGAATGACTCCACATATCTGTACAGATAGATTGAAGTTTTCCATCTGCACAGTTTTTGGAGTCATTCTACAGGTTCAATTTTACGATAAACACTTGATGGGTTTTCAGTTCATAGCAGGACGTCTTATTAATACCTTTTCATATTTCACCAGTGGCTGCATCTCAGTGACTTGCACAAAAAGAGCCGGAAACAGGGTTATAATTTTAAGTTTGTGTCGTGATTATAGGCTTGTGTGGAAATCAGAAATATATGAAATCAGAAATGCTGGCAATCACAGAGAGATGCCAGAACACACACTGTATTGCAGATCGTGTAAGAGGACTGCAAATGAGTCAAAAGTACCAACGCTGATCCCTCTCCAACACCAAACTGGAGTTTGATGAATCCATAGCAGGAATTTATATTAATACATTTTTATACTTCAACAGTGGCTGCATCTCAGCATCTTGCGCAAAAGAAGGTGTATCTCTTAACACTAAGATTTTCTATGGCTGAAATCATGTAGGCACACCTCCAAATTATTACATTTAGACTATTTAGCCACACCCATTATTAATAGGTGTATAAAACAAAACACATAGATGAGCAGTTTCTACAAAGACACACAGGAGTCGAATGGGATGTAGTGAAGACCTCAGTGATTTTACACAAATCACTGTCCTTTTTCCCGACACAATGGAACTTTCTAGGAGTAAAAACCGGACAACTACAAATCAGTAGACCACAAAAAGGAGCGTTTCAGTGCATTTGTCCGCATAATGCATAAACAACACTTATCGTCTCTGTTCCAAATTTCACAAGAACTGTGTTTACCTTGATCAAGCAGCTACACACAAACATAAAATCATAATCAGCAATGGCAGGAATTGACAGAAGTGGCATAAAGTGCCCCATCATAAGACTCCAGAGCAATTTATAAGTGAATTACGCTTCACTACTCTTCTGGACTGATAAACAAATCTGAGAGTGGCAGACGCCAGGACAATGCTACCAACCAGAAAGTGTAGGTCACAAAAGATTATTTTGGGGAGAATAAAGGTCTTGGGCTGTTTTTTTTAGGGTTTGGGCTGGCCCCCATTATTCGAGTGAAGGGTAATATTATTGATAGAGCATACAAAGACAATAAAGGAAATTATATTCTTCTGCCAGCCTGATGGTGCCCCTGTGGTTTGTCAGATTTGTTGTGGAAAAACTGCACTAGCCTGATCTTAACCAAATGGAACATCTTAGCAATAAACTTCTGATTAAATGGGCACAAAATGTGATTGACACAGGTCCCAAAACCGTCCCAGAGGAAGTAAGGCTGTAAAGGGAGGAGGGACAATTCCATAGTGATGTACTTGTTTTTGGAATGGCATGTCCAATTAACCTTTTATGTGCCGGGGTTTTTTTAAATACTGGATTTTTACATGAAGTGGCAGCCACTTTACATTTCATTCAATTCAGGAAACAGCTGATATTGAACTGATGTTTGGAAGTTATTTTCTTTTTTTGTCTTTTATCCTCATTCATAATGATCAGGAAAGAGGAAGCCGACAATAAAACAGAAGAAAGTAGTAAAATATTACTATTCTATTATATCAAGACGTCATCAAAATATCATGTAATCAAGACGTCAAATATCATGTAATATAGCGTTTGTATTCCCTACCACTAGTTGGCAGACATGTAGTACTTTGATTCAAGATGAAGATTTCGCCATCGTCCTATTTAAAGTTGTGGGCAAAAAGCGGTTGAAATGAGCCTTGTGTCATTGACACGGGACCAGAGAAAGAGTGCACTTCTGTTCTCAGTGTGCGAGTAAGTGTGTGGGATTTGTGGAAAAAAACCCAGCCAAATAGCTAATAAAAAGTTGACCGTTGATGATATCCTACGAATGACATTCGCCGATTCTGAATCTAAATGGGAAGATTTGCCTTTTATTCCGGGAGACCCGCGAGAAAGTCGTGGCTCCGGGGGTACCGGCCTTGTCTCACGCCAACTGTGGTTGCTTGTGGCGCCGCGACTCCCAGCTCTCTCACGCCGATCGCGGCAGCTTTACTTTTTCGATACTTTTCTCTTTGTTGTGATTTTAGGCTTGTGTGGGCAAACAAATATCTTACGTCAGAAAAAAGTGCCAAAACACACAACATATAGCAGATTGCATAAGGGGACTGCAAATCAGTCAAGAGTACCAATGCTGATCCCTCTCCAACACCGAACTGGACCAAGTAGTGGTGGACGATGGCGTGGTTTGATGAATCTTGTTTTCTTTTATATTACATATGCATGTTTGTCACTAACCTGGGGTAGAAATGGCACCAGGATGCCCTGAGGAAAGAGGGAAAGCCAGCAGAGGTAGTGTGCTCTGGGCAGTGTTCTACTAGAAAACCTTTTGTTCCTGGCATTAATGTGGGTCTTACTTTGACATGTACCATCTACCCAAACACCTTTTGCAGGTCAGCATTTATTAGACACCTTTATCCAAAGCAACTTCCATTCCCTAACTACAGGGGGCAGTCTCCCTGGAGCAACTTGGGGTTAAGGGTCTAGCTGTGGTATGATATGACCCAGTGGTGGTATGATGAAGGTAGCATTCAAACCTATAACCTCTTGGTCCCGAAGCAACAATCCTACCCACTGAGCCACCACCACCCGATCCGCGACCTCTTGGCTTAGACTGTTGGCCTCATACTTACGGACTAATTGGGTGAACTAGTTTGGCTGTTTGTTTGATGAATATGTAGAAACGAGTCATATGATTAAAAGAGTTTCCTTTTTAATTTTTTGTGGATTCGTTTTGTTTATTGGTTTTACAACCGTGTTAAGATTGTAAGTGACTTAGACTAAGACTCAAGGACCCCCTTAATAATGTTCCCTGCCACACTGCTAAAACTATAAATCTGTTCAGGAGTGGTGTGAGCAACCTTAGGTGGGATGACATTCTGAACACGCATTTGTGTGATGTGCTGGACAATTAGTCCAATCCATGGAGGCATCACTTAACACCGTACAAAAGGTGAAGGTCCACAGCTAATTTAATGATACTTTCTTATTTCTAACTGCTCATTTCAAGCCAATCCCACAGAAATTAGATTTTTTTGTCCAAGTGGACAAAAAATGCTCAAAAACAAGGGAAAGTCTCCTATTCTGCTTTAACTCTTAAATTAAATGTCTAATCAAGGATAACGAAGCGGAAACTTGGATTAACTCTGTCTTATAAAGTTCTCTGACTTAAAACTTATATCCTAAATATATAGGAATGCTGTACATGATTCTAGAGGCTGTGAAACCGCCTAGAAGTAGTAATTACACTTTAGGAAACCTGTGTGCCATTTCACATACAAGAAAAACATACTAACCACAACTAGCTAATGTCTGTGACAGCCACCAGTAAGCTGGAAACTGACACTCTCACTGTCCTGACAAGGCTTGCCAAGTTAGCTGTAGACAGTTGCACGATGTTGAAAACTGCTGTAAACAAACTGCCTGGTCTGCTTCAGAGTTTCAGCAAAGATCCGGTCAGAAAAAGGGTTCTGAAAACAGATGTCAGATGAACAGCGTCATTTACTAACGGGTTTCTGAAAAACTAACATTTCTGAAGCATGCTTGATACACTACATGGACATAAGTATTGGGATGTGTGATTATTAGTCTTATAGTGAGTTTTATGACACTGTATTCAGATATATACACTTTAATCTTCTTTTTTGGAAGGGTTTATAAAATGTTTTTTAGGAAATCATTCTGTAAGCCTTAACGAGCTGATTTTGGAAATGAAGGCCTGACTCACGATCTCCGTTCCAGTTCATCCCAAACGTGTTGGATAGAGTTGAAATCTGCACAAATCGCCTACAACAATGTCCACAATGTTGTAAACATGGTGTTGTCCATGATGTCTTAATATTTAGCATTACGATTTAGCTTGGCTGGAAGGGAACACCTGTATTGAAACCTAGGAGGGGCACAATTTTGTGCTTATAGTGTAGCTCTGGCTGGTATTGGATTGATAAGGAAGATTAAATGTCTGAAGAAGGTACCTATTCCACTGGTTGTTCATTCTGTCATCTTTACGATGACACTCAGAATGCATCAAACAAACAGAAGTCAACATTGAGCGTCAGAAGAAAATCTGTCACGACAGCCCAAGCTTCTCCAGACCTGCACTCAGAGCCCAGGACACAACAACAGCGCCCTCTTGTGGATACACAGTCTCTAAATTGCACTGGGAGGTTGGACTTCGCTTAAAAGTATGAACTCCTTTTAAATAGTCAAGATCTTTCATTAAATCTCCACCCAATGGATATCAATAGATATAGACAATGTTTGCTTTGCATTGTTTTGCTATTTTACCACAGGTATAAATTACATAAGCCTCACAAAATTTTATGCAAATAAACGAATCAGGCAAACACATTTTTATTTTTGTTTCTTCCATGCACCCATGAGACAAGTGCACATTCAGCATTCCACAGACCACCTGTCTCCTGAAAGCAAATGCTATTGCTTTACCATAAACTCTGAAATATGGCCTTTATCACAAGCATAATTACTTATGCTTGCATGCCGAGAGTGACCGTTTAACCACGAGACCAATTACAAAACCACCAGGACCCAGCAGAAACTTTTAATGGTTCGTGACTTTTGTTTTTAAGGCAGGGTTCATTCACTACATGAGCAGGGTAACCACTTAATGGCCATTCAAAAAAAAGGTTAGCAGCCTGCTCTCATCCAAAAACAACACAAAAGAGCAATGACCCAGAGATCTAGAGAAACGAGGCCTTTATCCTGGCCTTCAACTCAGTCGGAGTCCTGTAAACTGTTACATCTCAGGTGATAAAAAAAACCCGCAAGGGACAGGACAAATAAAACAGTTAAAGCTTTCCATTCACCTGAGCCGCGCTGACATTTTCACAATCATGTAAACGGCATACAGAACTCGCTTTAACGGAACAAACGTTTACACATTTTGGGGTTTAATTACTATGCATTTGCTGAATTCATGTTAGAAATAATATGCTTAACTGAGCAAACCAAAATAATATATGCGCTAAATTAAGCATAAAGAGGCTATATTTAAGGTTAACCTGTTCTCATTTCACATAGAAAATTAAAAACCAACAAAAACCAGGCTGTTGAACCTTTACATATGGCTTCAAATGCTCATTCCAAACAAAACACTGACCAGACTTCTGCAGCTCCTTGGATGGTGGTGGCTGAATTTATTTACTAAAAATGCACATATAATAAGATCACAGCAAGGTCTGAAACATGAATCGAAATGGGCAAACAAAAAAAGAATACAAAACCAGACAGAAAAGGAGTAAAATTGTAGATGAGGAACCATGAAAGCGAGTGATATTTTCCCAATTTAAATCCATGATCAGTAGATTTTTCATGGGAAACGACAGCAGCGCTTCTCAGCTGAACTTGGCTTTGGAGAAATCCATCTCAGGATGCTGGTCCATGAACCTGCCACAAGACAAGAACACCCACAGTCATTAGTCCAACATATTATCTCACACACATTTTTTTTAGTTACATTTTTTAATATCAAAATGTCACAGTATAATTATAACTAATTGTGCTAGGTGGCCGGTCAGTGCTTTATTTATGTCATGTTACTTCAATGGTGCTGGATGTGGTCTTCTAAAATGCAGTGGTTAATCGTGACCCCTCATCTCGCAGCTGTAACTCTGACAGGTAATTAATAGAGAGACTCGATACTTAGTATCAAATTACAAAGAAAAAAAAAACCCTGATTTTAAATATCAACCCATGTAAAGTCCCATTGTACATTTTTTGGGTCAGTTATGATTATATCACCAGACTATTAAAGGCCTGGGGTGAACGATAATAACCTCAAACAATCATCCCTCCTGAAGTACGCGGCAGGGTTACAAACTCTGAACTATGAAGTGATAAGCTGCGTCTCGGTGTCTGTCTCTAACTGCTCCTTCCTACTGTGTGTCTCTCCCTAACAAACATTCTCTATCTCTCTCTCACACACACACACACACACCTTATCAAATGTCAATGACTCTCATCTGTGACTAGTTTCCTTCACATTTCACCTACATGGATTTAAATGGGGGAATCATCTCTCTCTCACACACACACACACACACACACACACACACACACACACACACACACACACACACACACACACACA
>JBBKCR010030289.1:0-11628 GCA_037577295.1 Ladigesia roloffi | reverse complement strand
ACATCTACACACCTTCACACATGCCATCACGCATCTACACACCTTCACACACACCATCACACATCTACACACCTTCACACACACCATAACACATCTACACACCTTCACGCAAACCATCATACATCTACACACCTCCACACACCATCACACGTCTACACACCTTCACACATCTACAAACCTTCACACAAACCATCATACCATCTAAACACCTTCACACACACAAATGCACAGCTACACATCTTCATGCACATCATCGCACATCTACACAAATATTGTACCCAAGTTTATTAGATCAATGTCACACAGAGTGATTCGTAATTATCTTATAGGATTGCTAATCTGCTAATCTGCTAATCTGCTAATTGCAGTCTGTAGGGGACATAGAACCCAGCTTGGGGTGAAGAAAGCACTCCCATCAGCAACATCAGTTCAGAACATTAAAGGCATTGAAGTGCACTTCACATAATGAAATACTTGCTTTAACAGACTTGTGTGGTGAGGGTACTTGGCGGTGTTTGGTCTAAAATGCCTCTCGTTGTTTATGTTTTATATTTTGTTTATCTTTGCAGAACCTGAAAAACATTAGTCAACATTTTGGCAACAGGTTTCATTATCTCACACGAGCTTCTCTTTGGGAGATGGTGGCTCCGTGTGAAGAGAACACAAGGCTGGAAGTTACTTCATTCTGTCCTGCAGATAGATAAGTAAACAAATAGAGGGACTGATTGATTGCTGGTTAGGGGAGGGGCCAGTGAGTGACTGGGCCAGCTGCTGACAGCTGTGGGGGATGCAGATGATTGTGGAGGGACAGAGGTGTGGGTTTGAAAAGGAGGAAAAGAGGGTCCAGTGCAGCAGGTCCTGGCAGGCCATGAGCTCTGTTTGTGTTGGCTCTCTCCCAGGCGTTCATTACTCCTCCTGAGATACAGACTGCTGCACTATTTACAACCCAGCCTGCAGTGTTCGTGCGAGCTGCAAATCCTTCTCTCTCTCTCTTTCTTTCTCCCTCTCTCTATCTTTTTCTAGACTTTGTCATTCTATTATCTTTCACTCTCTCAAATCAATCCTGTTCAATTAGACAGATTCATTCTGTGTTTTGCTAGTCCTTTTCTACACCCTAGACAAATTCACAGTATCTGTACGTGTACTTTGTTCTGCAGACAGTTTCTCTAGTCTCCCTGTCTCATCTCTGCCTCTCTTTATGCCTCTCTCTCTCTTCTCTCTCTCAGCTCTGTCTATAGTCTCTCACTTTCAACTATCAGATTTTCTCTAGTCTTACTTGTTGTTTTCTCCTGTCCCTCAACTCTTATCAGACTGTAACTATTTATTTAAACTACCTCAGTCCTTCTCTCTCTCTCTAGACTCTCTTTTTTTTAACTCTCCAGGATGTTGAGATAAATTGCATTGATGGAATGCAATAAACTTCAATATAACATCTGAAAATGATAAAGGATTTGTGAAAATTGTCAATAACAAGAGAATGAACTTCCTAGGCTCTCTTTTTCTCTCCAGCCCACCGACTTTCTTTGGTCTTTTGTTTTCTCTCTTTTTCCATGTCTCTTTTTGCTCTGCTGTTTATTTATCTATCTCTAGCTTTTCCCTTTCACCAGACTATTTCCCTTCTCTTTACCCTCTTTTACGCTTTTACTCTCTCTCTTTCTCTTTCTCTCTCTCTCTCTATATATATATATATATATTACTCTTTCTTCCTGTCTCACTCTCTGACTGTCTGTATCTTTGCAGGCCTCCCATGCTCCGTGTCTAAGAGGCAGTGTCATATATATGTATATATCCTCCAATGTTTGTTGAAACTTCAACCCTGATTGATCACTTTTGCTCGGTAGAGGGGCGAGCTGCCCTGCCTCTCCATCTCTCTCTTCACCTCCCTTCCTCTTTCCTCCCCTTCCACTCCTCTCTCTTCCCTGCTGCCGTACTGACGTCATGGACACTGAAGCATGGGGCAGAGCATAACCTTCTGCCTGCCTTTCAGATTCGTTTCCATTCACTCCATTTGTTGCCTCCGTGCCTTTGTTTCCATGCCGTAAGGCTCCTGTCTTGGTTTCTCCAAACGTCTTGGCATCAGGCCGCTCATGTCAGATTTGTTTGTCCAAGAGAAGTGTTCTGTACACATTGACCGTCCTGCCAGCTTTCCACTGTGCTCTGCGCTCCTGGTGACGGCCGCTTAAGTTCCCATGCCTTGTCTCCTCTGATGTGGTGGTGTGTGCGGTTTGGTAGCACTGGGAGAGAGATTGAGACTACGTATGAAACACATTTAAGTAGCTAGGTCAGCTATTTGTGTACATCACTGTATCAGCAGACCAACAAAGTAGAACAACCTCTGGCACGAAGTCCTTTTCACACAGCTGTCATATTCAGCTAACTAGGAACCAAAAGTACAAGAAACATAATTTTAAATGAAATAATAATAAAACCAACTGGGGTGGCGTGACATGCAAGTATCCATAAAGAACAAAAATGTCCAAATTTCCTTTATTTTAAGTCTAAGAAAAAGACAGAAAAACAAGATCTTTGAACCCAGGGGAATATTCAGGAAAGTCTCCTCCCACAAGTGGGTTGGCAAACCCATAAAGGGAGGGCGTCCAGAGAGCGGCCAGGCAGCAGCGTGTAAAGCATGTAGGGGTGAGCAAGTTGGGGAGAAAATAACGGTTTTAAACAGTTTTACACCGGTTTTACTAATTGAAATCAGATTTTACTAATGCCCTCTGAGTTCTCTGGGTTAAACACAAAACCCCACATCACAATAATCTGTAGCAACTAAAAAAGTGAACATGGTTTAGTATGGTAGAATGTGTCATAAATATGGTACCATTACTCTAGCCTGGTTGAATTTCAACTGTATTCCTTTATCAGAGGCTTACTTTAATTTGGAGCTGCTCATCCCAGTATATTGTAAGCATTCTATTTCCGCAAAGACATATTTGTACATTTGTGTCATATCTATTAATATGGACACCTAGCACTGTGCTACTACAAAAATGGCACTGAATATTTTTAATTCATAAATTCTGTCCCCAGGAATAGTCTTTATGTTAATGCTTTGATTTTGAGGCCAGTGTTAGAGGAGGAGGAGCTGTGCAATTGAAACATTCCTCCCCGGTGTGCTCATCTAAGCAGAGTTAAAAGCCGTTCCGTGCAGAGTGGTATAGCCGGGCTTCTTTGGTGGCAAATGTATCTCGCTGGGTTTACCGCTGGGCTTCGGTTTCCTGCGCATGTCAGGGTGCGTTATGCTTTCCCTGCTGCTCAGGTTTCCGAGGCCATGGTGGGCTATCAGTCACTGTGGACTGGCTGCCCACCCTCACCTTCACCAGATACACACACACACTGCAGAGGTCTGAGGCTGGCTTTACACACAACTAGTTGCAGATTGCGAGTTACATGAAACGACATTTTTAATCACAGTCACACGATCAAAGACATACTTGGTATATTTGATTAGTCCATTATGTAGCAAGCATAATAGCTAAGTACATTGTGTAAAATGCAATAATAGGCTAATAAACACCCTATATACACATACATATATACACATATATATATATATATATATTATGGCTGTAACTATATACGATACAAAACCAAAATCATTCACGAACCCGTGTCGCGGTGTGAGGAGGGTGAATCGCCACACAGACCAACCCCTTCCAACTCTTAACCATATACAGTTCCCACCCAGATACATACTCTTTTCTCCATAAGGAGGATTGTCACATCAATTTAATTTCTTTAACCAATAGCTGTCTAAGTGTTTCAAAGAGCCAACCCACCAGTTTACAAACATACGGAGCACGGACGGACCCTTTGTTTGCTGAATTGATTCACTGTGAGTACATGTAAGTTATGACGCTGGGCTTAAAATTGTCTATAAGCTGGCTGGGTTGTGATAAAACTGCGCTGGAGTCTCTGTGTAATAGTTTTTATTGTGTTTTGAGCAAGTTTTGTCGATGCAGGCAGCTGGGTGCATTTTATATTTGCGCTTTTCACTTTTTGTTTGTTGTTGGTAAATCAGTTGTATGCACAATAGTGTTCAGCTTCTATTGGTGTACATGTTGCTAAAAGTGGCTTTCCAACTTATTGGAAGTTATTCAGGTGTGACATAATTTCCAGCTGCTGGAATGAAACACAGCATTAATTAACTGGTTACTTAGCAAATGTTAAGATAATGTTGTCAAATAACAATATTTCTCCCATTTAATCATTTTTGTCAACTGCCTTAGAGTTTTATTTTTTTCTATTTATGATTTTGAAGAAAATCAATTGATTACTGATGTCAATCACTTAAACTACTAGTAAATTGTTTGCACACCACAGGTTTTGACCACTTATCCAGTTTATTGCTTAAACTGCAAATTTTATTCAAAGTAAACATTGGAACATTTTTAGTTACCAACTATGAAAGATAAAATGTCACATAAAACACGTTTCCTTTATAAGATGAAAGAATATGTAACAGTACAGGTCTGACATCTTGTTAACTCGATGTGTGAAGATGCAGAATCAAATTATTAAAATTCTAATAACATTTGGTGGATTTTACAGAAGCTGTGGGTAAAAAAAGACAAATTCTGGCTTTCTGGTTGATCAAATTGTGAACAGACTCTAAATGTATTTACCAGTAAATAATATTGAGTTAATTTTTGGTCAATATTAAATAAGTAACAAGCAAAAAATCTCAGCATTTGTGACTGGTAGTGACTTCGACTCAAAGTTCAAAACAACCCTGAATATAGCAATTACAGTGTCACTGCTAGTTTCAGAGTGGTCCACCACCTAAAAATATCCAGCCAAGAGATCCCCTGTGCTCAGAAACTGATCACTGATAAATGGCTGCAGGACAGCATACATCCACAGATGGGCTACAGTCTAGTGAGTTAAAGCTGGGTAGGGGTTTCCAATAAAGTGGCCAGTGCAATTATTACACAAGTCAACTATTGTCCCATTGTTTGGAGTTCATTTGGGAGTAAAGCAGGCCCTGGGTTCTGCAGTCCAGTTTTGCAACAATGTTCTATTTTGTCCTTTGGCAGAAGAGAACCTCTTATTTTCTGAATGCCACAGCACTCTGACATCAACCTCCAAGCCACAAGTTAAAGTGCTTAAAAAGATGTGTATGTGTACTCAGGTGACCACAGGATAGTGTGGGATAGGAACAATCCTGTTTACTGCGCAGAGCAGCTGTTCTGGGGAAGTGGAGCGTGCTTAGTCACCAATCGGACAGCACAATGCGTCCTCCGCTCCGGACACTCAGGAGGATCCGGCCTGTCCTGCATTTTGGGTGGAAATGCCTCAGCTCCCATCAGTGAAATCATTCAAATTCTTCTCCTGATGACACTACCATTGGCCATCCTGGAAGTGCTGGATTAGGATGTGTGAATGAGGTCATCCTGGACAGTGCAGCATGTGTAAAAGTGCACATTAATTTAGCACACCCCACTGAACAAAAAGCTAGAATGTTTGGACTGGGGCCAATCATAAATTTTATGCAGTTTCATACTGATTTCTGTATTAAATATTAGGTTAATGCAACCAGGGGCATAGCACAGGGGGTGGTGTGGGCGGGTGGGTGTTGGGGTGGGTGGGTGGTGGTTGGGTTGGGTGGGTGGGAGAAATTCAACACACCCACTTTTGCTAAAATGTCATTCCATCCTACCCAATTTTGTCAGATTTTATTGTATTAAATTGATTAAATTGTATTTATACCTCGACATCTGCATCTCAGAACACCCCCACTTTTGGAAAGCTTGATACGCCCCTGAATGCAACCATAGCTTCATCAAACTACACTGATTTATAGGATAAGTATAGGATTAAGTATAACATTTTTTTGTTTTATATGTTGTAAAACAAATTAAACATAAAAAAAATAATTTTTAGCACTTGTAGCATGGTAAAAATGACTGAAGTATTTGACCTGCTACTTATTTTCAGGCGCTGTGTTCCTGGAAGCCCGCTGCTTCCACAGAGGAAATATTTTGTGCTTTTTGCACTGTGTACTGTGGTGTGTTCACATATGACAGAATGATCATTGTCACTTCGTATTGTTTAGGTCTGGCGCAGTCAAGTTTTGTTCATTTATTTGATTAGTTGTGGTCATGGTGTTAATTTTATATTACGTCATTCTGCTTCCACTTTCACAACCATAATGAAGAGTTGGATGTGATGTAAGCAGGTTGAGAGAAGTTTTATTAATTATGGAAAGGATGTGGCCTATTTGGACTAAAGAATAGTGTATGTTAGCAACATTTCTTTACAGCTGCAGGAACCAATATTTTACATTAAAATGTCTTTGCTATTAACTATGTCTGGGAAAAATGTAAAAATGTGAATAATTTATTTTTCAATTACTTATTCCCTTTAACCGGCAAATAACACCTGAAATATTTCTTTGAAAGTTCATGGTACTACACAGGACCATTGCCTTAAAGAACCTCTGAGGAATCCTTTTTAGGGTGCATTTTCAAATGAACTCAGGGTGCCAGTTTCTGTCACTGTTTATGATACCAAATTTGATCTTCGTGAAGCTACAGGCTCCTACTTTGGTCTTACATCACCCCTCATCTAATGTTGAGTGACAGCGGACCTCACGGCGCACTTTGCAGTAACTACAACCAGAACAGCATTTACTGAGTCAAGCTGTCCTGGGGGTTTAGTTGGAGTGAGATTAGCTGAAGCAGCAAACTTGTGTACCTGATGTTTCATGACAGGGAGTTGACATACACCCATAGACTGAATGTATCATCATTATAATCATCACAATCATCATCATCATCATCATCATCATCACCATCATCATCATCATCTCAGAAACAGTCCAAGTGGGGATATTAATTTACCAGCTTGTGGACTTGAGTTCAGACAGTAGCTGGAGGTGGAAACAGAGCTTCGCCTCGTCAGGAGGTCCAAAGACCAGGCCCTGAGACACGGACCAATGTGTGGACTCATTGAGAGGAAAAAAACAGTCCAGCCGTCCAGCTCTTCGAGCACAAATAAACAGCTCACTTCCACGTTTGCCTTGCCTGTTAGCATCAGACGCTACACAACCTAATTATAACCTCCCTTTTTTTGTCATTTTAATTGTGAAAGCGGCAAGTTTTTGGCAAAACCAAACTAAAAATCCTTTTTTTCCCCAGCGAAATGATAATAAACAGCGTGGGATTTTTTCTGAGAGGAAACCTTTAGTTTACTATATGACATGTTTCTTAATAGTGCTAAAGTGTTCTGTGTTCTTTAAATAAACAATGAAGATTTTTGCATAGAAGGGCATGAAAGAATGCAGGATTTCACCAGGCCCCACACACATGTCTGCAATTTGGCTGCCTTGTGTATTTTGGATGTAAAAAAAAAAGAAGCATTTCAAAGTAAACGAAAGAGTGCGAGTCTTATCCGCCTGGCAGCTGCGCTCCGTACCCAAATTGCTTTCAGCTGATGCTGCGCAGCTCAGCTTGCTTGGGTAAAGTCAAGTGATGCATTGCGATACTGAGAAAACAACACGGACAAAAATAAATAAGCTTGAGAGAAAGTCCCTCGGCCTGCGCTTGGCCTTCACCTCTCGGACCCCTGCCCCGCAGCCCGGCTCGCCCCCTAAAACACAAACGCGTACACATACACATACATATGGGCTCCCAGACACTGGTGACATAATGGATCACTGTCTACGGATGTTGGATTTTTTTTTGTACACAGATGTTCAGTGATTCATTGCGGTGACAGATAATTGTGACAATCGGTCACAGAGATTGGATGGAAAATTTGACTTCAGCATCAGGTAGAGCATCTTGTGGAACATCTTCCCCTGTTCATGGTTGTCTTTCCAACAGCCAACTGTCAAGGATAAAAGTGGCCATAAAACTACTGGAAATAGTAAAATATATGGTCAATATAATCATCATCTTTTTTCTCCATCATAAAACCATTCTGTAGTTTTCAACATAAGGACTGTTGGTAAATAGTTATAAATCCCCCTGTTCCACCCGTTCCCGCATTGTGTTCATCAGAATTAAGCAGAAATGTCCCCGTGTTTGCTGGTGCAGCTGTAAAACAAATTAAAATATCTCCCTCATCACCATCAACCTTCATTTTTGCTAAAATGTCACTTAATTAAAAAAAAAAAGCCTCCTGAAATTAAGCCAAACTGCCAGACGCCTGCAGGCAGCCTGACTGCTCCATTCTGACAACCTCTCATCCATCAACATGCGAGACTTGTTAGAAATAACACAACAAACATGCTCTCTGTTCGATTTGAGGTGATTTCAACTGCCTGTATTTCAGTCATTCATCTTAATTTTGCCCTTAATCTGAAAGCATGTCTCATTTTGTCATTGCACGTGTGACGACTGCGCAGACTTGAGTCTGTATATCGAAATACTATCAAATATCATCTCTAAAAGTAATACTGCAGAACTGTATATGGGATGACAAGACTATCACATTATTACAGATTTATTAATTAAGTATTTAACATTAATAATTAACATTAGACTGAGGTCAATTATTCATTTTTGAAACAAATCATAAACATAATAACAAATTTATCATAGATAATACACTATTCTACTCTGAACACTACATACTACGTACATAAGTATACAGAAATGTAGACGCAGCATGTTGGTAATATATTATTTTATATAGTATCATATTAATATCATATTAATAATGCATAGTAAAATGAATCTCAAATTAATCTTATTAACACATGTTGTTACTTACATATTACTAGTATATATTACATAGCTATTACACCTGCATTGATTAAAGTAGAATAGCACATTAATATATAGCTCCCATATGTTATTAGCATATGATACATGTTATATTATTATAGAGTAAATAAAAAAACTAATGCCTTGTACATATATAGTTTTTGTTGTAAAATGTCTCCTATATTTCTATAATTATATGTAATTACCTTAGAGGCATAATTTGTTGCTCCTGTTAGTAATTTAAAGATCAAATCTGGTGATGGGTTTCTTATATGACATCAGAGACTTTCATGTTATCCATATGGAATTAACACAAATTGCGTTTCAGAAGAAAGTGTGTGTGTGTGTGTGTGTGGGGGGCAGCCAGGAGGGGAGGGTGTGTAATATTCTGGCCTGAACCACAGTAATGTGTCTTAATACTTTTTAAATAATTTTTCATGTGCTCTCTCTCCACCTCCTGAACCGGCCAGGCCACAGCGGAGCTTTCTGATGCAAATTGGCCCAAAATACACCGCTAATGTTGTGGACTTCGGGCGCATCTGCTCTGGCTCTTACGAAGCGTTTGTTTCCACATGGCCAAGGACACATTTTGGACTCAGAAGCTGTCAGTGAGTTCCACACATGCTGCTCAGAAAAGAAAAAAGACAAAACATAGCCTTTGAACCCATCACTATCCATTAACTCCAGCTCATATCTGGAGACCAGTCAGTATTGCAGATATGACCTTAAACTGTGTTGGTTCATGTAGAGATGGTCACCCTATTTGTTTCATATCCGGGGTTGCTCCCGTTTTCGGCATCATTTGGCAATGGAAAAATGCTGCACTAATTTTCTGGTTGAGCTGTTTAGATCATCATGCTGGTGTATTCCATTCAGGTGGGATTGATGGCTGGGTTGCGTGGGCCACAGGTGAGCTGCCTGTTCTGTGTACTCACACTGACGCTGAGCTGCACAACAACAGGTTCATAAATTGGTTCCCACTATGGTTTTGTTTACATTGTCAGGGTGGGGAGCCTGGAAGCGTTCGCCGGCTTTTTGCTCGCTGGGAACTATCAGCCGATTTCTTTTTAAACTATTTTGATATGCACTCTGCAGAGAGCTGGCCTGCGCCTGAGAAACGAACTCCTCTGGGCTCCAGAGCCTGGCTGCACTGCAAGAAGAATAAACACAACGACAGCATCAGCCCTCAGCGGCCTGAGAGCCTACACGTCACACACACACGCAGACACACACACACACGTGCATGCATGCACTTTCACACACATACAGTCTTGCAAAACTGTCTTTATGAAAATATTTCAATGAACTGCATCACAGTAGTTAAATTACTGTAGTGGCCTGCAGGATGCCTTCACATTGTAGAATTTTTTGGCCTTTTTATGTTATTTAACAACATGAAATTTCACTAAGATGATACTATTTGAATAATTAATGTTTAAATATTTAAAGCATTATCATCTGGAAACCCAAAACTGAAAAATGTCCACAGTGTCATTGTTATGCTTTACTTACTAGAGCTCAGCTCAAAAAGTTAAAACACCTTACGTCGTTTACAGGCTGTGTGATTTCAGCAATCTAATAAGATCATGACAAATCGCACTGTGCAAATGGAGTTTGTATGTAAATGTATGATGGTGTGTGTAAAGATGTGTAGATGAATGATGTGTGTGAATGTGTGTAGATATATGATGTTTCATGCTGTATCTGTATTGGCTGGAGATTCATGCTGTGCCAGTGCAGACCCTGTGAGAGTCTCATTTTAAATTTCTGGCATGAAAATATTCCCAGGCTAGATTTGATTAACATGACAATGCCAGTCTTTGATCCTTTCTCACAATACAATGTACAACCACAGTTTAGGATCCATGACTAAAGTAATGTCTTTCATCTGGGGACAGCTCAAAATCACCTTTATAAATATATAAAATTGAATACATATAAATATATAAATAAATCAACATAAAATAATAAATATCCTTTGTTGCTCGTAACTGTTTTCAGTTCATTTATGAACCTGGATTACATTTTTGACAGTTTTTCTGATTGATGACTGTGATGAAAGTGTATTCTCCTGCCTACTGGTTTGGATGGATTTTGGATTTGGACTTTGTTTGAAGCTTCTAAACCAGCAATACTTCTCCACTGATGTCATGATAGAGGTGGAGCCAGTGAAGAGGTTAAATGTCACTGGATTATTGCAATAATTATCGGCAGGGTGGGCGGCTTGCGGCCTGTGGCGATTAGTGCTGCTTAAAATTTGCTGCACCACACGATAGGAGGACCAACGGGTTCAAAATGACAGTCGCCCGTGTTCCCCCAAGCCATTACCCAAATGTGTTTGCTCTGGGAGCCTCCATTACCTTGGCTAAGATCCCACCCTGCAGCTAATGGCCAAAATTCCCCTCGTGCGTGTTTCCTTGGGTTTTTTTGGAGAATATAATTGATCACATGTGAGCGTGGTTGGTGCCCAGCCTTCTGTTTTAGAGGTGATATGACACGGTTGAGAGTGTTCCTGTGATACACTGATTGCTTCCGCTGGCCTGGAAGATACCACAGCCTATTACTGCGCTGTGCTAAAGAAGCCGTTTGTTTCATCAAAGTGGTGCCGTTATCACGGGCCTGGACCCCAGCCACACGGACTCACTTCTGCTGCTCACTGGACACTTGACTGCTGGCTTTGCTAGACCTGTTTCAGGACTGAATGGTATTAATCCTGTTTTTTTGTACCATTGGAACTGATCTTCCTACAGTTTTGCAGTCGTGTGTCACGGCTCATTGCCGCAGGTAAGGAGAAGGGGGAGACGCTTCAGCAGTTTAAATGATATTTTAATAAAGATACAAATAACACACAACACAAGACAAGACAAGGCTCGTACTCCTCAAACGAACAAACAAAAGCAAACTCTCAGGAACT
>JBBKCR010030278.1:0-11629 GCA_037577295.1 Ladigesia roloffi | reverse complement strand
ACACATACATACACACATACACACATACACACATACACACATACACACATACACACATACACACATACACACATACATACATACACACATACACACATACATACATACAAGGGCATAAACACAAAAGTCGCCTAATCGATTAGAGAGGAGTCAACTAGTCGTGTTTTTTTCCTCTCTCTGACGTATTGCAGTCTCTGCCTGTGATTGGCTGATGCTGACACGCGTTCCTTAAATGCAGGAAAAGTGCTGCATTCTGAAAAGGCACCACTAGCTAACATGCTAATGCTAGCACTGCAGGGAGTCCGGTCAAGAGGACCTGAACAGCACCGGGGCTTAAACTGTTCCCACTTCCTGTTTACACTTAAATTTACCAGAACCTTCAAGTTATCAGCCTTTGTTTTGTTTAGTTTAAATTTCGTGTTGACTGTTAATGTTACAGAAAACTTTAATAAAGTTACTCAGTGTTGGACACCTTTGTTCCTGTGTGTGTTTGATGTCATCATGACTAGTCGACTCGACTTAGACTATCTTGATGAACTAGTCGACTATGAAAAAACTGAAGTCGTTAATTCCCTAATACATACATATATAACTAGTGATAACACGGTAAGAAGTATCTGAATCCATGTCCAGCCCAGCACATCACAGAAGCTGATCTGATCTAATGAACCTGATCTCCTGAGAGGACTCTCAGATTCAAACCCCCCAAAAGAAGCTTAGCTGTGCTGAGGTGGATAACTGGGTCGTACTGCTGGTTTATCTGGATTATCTAAACCCCGGTACTGGAGGAGAGGGGCTCGTCCTCCTCAGATTACCACAAGCAAGAACGAACTGGTTTTTAAACAGTGAAAGAAAGGACACAAATAATTTATTTTCCAAATTATGAGCCTTTTCTCATTCACAGGCATTCTAAAAGCACCCCAATTCAATCCAAGTTAATTCTGAAGACTGTCCGAGTGTGTCAGGCAGCGTAGATGGACTCCCTGATAAAAAGCGGAGCCAAAGTGAAGGTTAAAGACAAAAATAGCGCATTTTTATAAAAGGTGGCACTGAGCTGATTCTTCACACTTTCGAAGTCCCGGCTCTACCTGTCAGGGCACTGCTGTCACCAGGGCGGTGCACCAAGGGGGCGGAGCCATGAGGGGGCGGAGCCCATAAATGCGCCAGAAAACTTTCTACAAAGTTCCTGGAGAAATGAAAATATACAAAATACATGTGTCTTAACCAACAGAAACATTCCTCTGAAACTGGTCTCTGGAACGTCCTTCAGGAAGCCTGGAGAATTCTAATATGAAATATTTCCACAAATAGAAGAGCGGAAATGTTTTCTCATGACTTGTGGTGAAGCCCAAAGAATTTTTATTCAGTTATTAAATCAAGACCAAACAAGAAAGGACTCATCATGTCAAAGTCACCTCCAGAATCCAGAGCTACGGTGAGACAGAGATGAGTAAACACCGGGAGGAATGGCCTACTTTGGTGTATGTGCCATAAATCATTCCTGAAAAACCGGCTCTGAGTCACTCTAATGACTTTTCTGAAAGCAAAACCTTGGCGCTCTCTTGCTCCTGTCCAATTAATCACCAGGACAGGACGAGATCTCGGCGGTGAGACCAGAATTTGACATCTGAACCAGAATTCTAAAACGCGCCGTGTGGTCGTGTGGAACAGATCTCAGCAGTGACACATAGACCTGCATGGTGTCAGGTTTCAGGGTTGCAGGATCCTTCCCCAGAGCGTCAGTGGGGATTTTCCTTCGTAGCTTTCTCTTCCATGGCGGCTCCTTATCTAAAGCCCCGCCCCTGGACCGACAGGGTCCACAAACAGGAGCCAGAGATCCTCACGCACACAAATTAGGGCCTACCTGCATTTCATCAGCAACAGTTTTCATTCCCTGCTCACCTGTCCGGCCCAGACCATCTGCCACTGCAGCCAGGACATTGTGTTTGATCTTGGAAAGCCTTTTTTTTAAAGATTCAGCCATTGAGAGAAAGGAGAAAGGCCTGTATCCGCTGCTCCGTCTGTGAAAGGTAGAACTGTGAGGTGTGGAGGGGTAGTGGTCGTCTTGCATGTGTAAAAATTCCTACATGGCTCTGTTGAGGTCAAAGTCTCAGTAATAAACTCATTAAACTGCAAAGGGAAGCAAAAGTTCTTTCTCAGCAGTTTATTTAGGCCTCACTCCCCCACTAGTCCATCACACACCCACCCATCAGACCCTATAACCCCTCCCCCTGTCACACACACACCCAACAGACTCTACAACTCCCCCTGTCACACACACACTCATCAGATGATAACCCCTCCCCCTGTCACACACACACCCATCAGACTGTATAACTCCTCCCCCTGTCACACACACCCATCAGACTCTATAACCCCTCCCCCTGTCACACATACCCATCAGACTGTATAACTCCTCCCCTGTCACCCACACACCCATCAGATTCTATAACCCCTCCCCCGTCACACACACCCATCAGACTGCCGATCTCTATTACACTAATAACAGACTCCTAATCACTATTAGCATTACTAGTAATTCATATGTTATTGATCTATGGTCACTGATGTATGGTACTTATACCCCAGCATCTGTGTGTAGCGTGTACTGTATTTCATATTGAGCCTTTTCTGCAGAATTTTTACTGGCTTTATTTATGTTTTGTATTTTATATTTTTGTTGTTGTTTTTGAGTCTCTGACACTGAAAACATTCTTCCCTGTTGTGACTCACAGAATTTAAAAGGTTTTGTGTCAGAAACCATTCGTTTTTACAACCACTTAGCATTCAGCACCACCAGTATACCGATCACCGCCCCATCATTCAGAACCATCTGCTCCTGGTTCTTCCCTGGTTCAGGACTTCAGTTAGATGCTCTTTGTTCTGCTTGAATGATTCATACGTAGGTCACTGTGTGTCTTAACCAGCAGGAACATTGCTCTGAAACTGGACCAGGGACTGAACTGGAGATGAGGGTCTCTTAAAGTCCTTCAGGAAGCCTGGAGTACTCTTCCTCAACAACGCATAAGAAAAAAAATTGTCTGGCTCTTTGGAAGTAAAACATGTAGAAATAAGGGGGGTCAACACTTTTGCACAATAGTGCATATACACACACATCTGTGCAATTCCCAAAGCTCTGTAATGCATCCTGCATATTCTACACCTCTGTAGAGTCGTGGGGTTCATTTAGCTTTCAGGCTCTTCAGTGCACCCCCTCCACCCCCGGTCCATCTGTCCTTTAGTGCATCAGAACACACACCTCAAATAATCCCACTAAAACACACACAACACACTGAACAGCCTCAGTCTGACTCCTCCAGCAGATTCAAGACTGAAATAAACATCAGATTATGAATGAATGGCTTGATTTAAGTAAGAGAATCCTAAGCGAGGAGCAATGTCACGACTCGGGGCCAAGCAGCGGAAAGGTACTTATTATTCTTACTATCTTACTATCAGCAAATGTTATTTCTGGTATTTTAAGCACAAATTAATATTAGATCACTTAAAATGTACACCTATATTATTATATCGTTGCTCTCCAGCCAAAACCTTGTATGTCCAAAACTGCTATTTTTTTCTGTGTATTCTAAATAAATTAATACTGTGTCATCAAAATTTCTATTTCAACAGTAAATAGAAATATTCAAAAATATTTTCAACAGTTGTCATTGGGTAATAATTAAAAATTTTACAGACCCACAATGAGACGATAGCATTGATTTATTAAAAAAAAAACAAGAAAGACCAAAACTGGTGTTACGAGATTTTCGCCAGACAGAAAGGATATACTAAAACATATCGGGAAACAATCCGTTCGCATCAGTACGTTTTCATTATGTGTTGAATTATTGTATCATTATCTACAACATTACATTGCTAACTATTTTTATGAATTCATACTGGTTGCTCATATCAGTACAAACAACATGTGTGTTTGTGATATATCTGATGTTTTGGAAAAATTTGAAAATTAATATAGTTGCTGTGCAAGATCATTTCATTCATGTTGTAGACATGGGTTGATAACCGGTTTCAAGGTTTACCGCGGTATAAAAAATTCACGGTTTCAAAACCGCAAAAAAAAGTTATACCGTTCCTACGATACGTGCATTGTTTGTGTCATCAAAGGAAGGATTTGTTTTTAAAAATGTTATTTTTTTCTTTATTTTGATTATTGTTGAGCTGCAGCATTAGGCTCACACATGTGACTGCAATTTAATTTAATTAAGAAGATTCAATTATTTACTTTAATTATTTTGCCTGATGTTCAATGTTACAAAATGTTTCCTAAAATAAAATGTACTGTGTTCAGTTGGAAAAAAAGAGTTGTTTTTTACCCAGACATTTAAATACAACATTGTAGAGCAGTAATTACAACACTGTGATACCGTGAAACCATGATATTTTTACCAAGGTTACCATACCGCCAGAATCATATACCCACACATCCCTAGTATTTTGAATTGAAAATGATCTGTTTACAGGAAGAATGCATTTTCATTATCCATTTTTATCCAATTCATGCTAATATATCATTGTGTATGAATGCACATTCATTGTTAATGGCTGTAAGTAGAACAGTGAAAACTACAGAGTTCAAATTCTCACTGGATTTTTAATAATTCTGGAAGATCACCAGCCTGAATCTCTGAACCCTCGTTCCTAATCAGTCGCACTTTATCCCAGTGAAAGTAAACACGTGTGCTTCTCCAGGTTCTGTAGTTTTTGGGATTTTAATCCACACTTTTAGGAGAAAAGACAGATCTAAAAGCACCACCCTGGTTTTGTTCTGATTGATTGATTAAAATACCTGTGACAGGAAAAGCTGATACATCACTGCATTGAAAAATATAAACATTAGCGAGAAGGAAGCTCCGTCCTACCTGACCGTCCTCTAACTGTCACGTCGGACGGCGAGTCTGTCTCTGTCGGACCGGCCGCTTCCGTCTTCAGCGTATTTCTCCGTTTGGCGGGGAGGGGCGGGGCCTGGTCATTCTTGACCTGGGATAGGGGTGGGGCCTGTTCATTATTGATCTGTGGAGGGGCCTGGCCATTCTTTACCTGGGAAAGGGGTGGGGCCTGGTCATTATTGAACTGGGGCAGGGCTTGGCCATTTTTTACCTGGGATAGGGGCGGGGCCTGGCTGTTCTTGGACTGTGCTGGGGGCGTGGCCCGGGACCGCGGTTTCACGGTGGGCGCCCTCTTGGCCTTCTTTTTGGGGGTGCTGCGTTCCGCTGCTCCACCAGACATTCCTCCAGACGTTCCTCCAGACGGAGGCTTCACCTCCGGGTGGCTGAACTTGCTGACTATCTTCTGTACATTTCCAGGGTTCCTGGCGAGGGCGTCCTTGTCCGAGCCATCACAGCTGGGCTTGGAAGGCAGGGGGGGCTTCTGTCGGACCTCGGGTTTGGGTGGGGGCTCTGGAGACGACATGGTCCTGTCAATCAAACGCTGGACAGGCAGCGGGGTCACTCAGGGTTGGACTCCTCTGTCCTGCAAGACGACAGTAATAATACACACAGAGTTCATCTCCGCCTCTCATATCACATTTTACACACACATTTAACTTCTGAAGTGCAAAATATACCTGAACTCATGAATACTTCTTGTTATACTTAATATATTTAATTATATTTTTTTCATTTCTTATTATTTTTATATTTGTTATATCTTGGTTTATAATTGTACATACATATTCAACACAATCTAGATATGTTTATCTAATGACATGTTAAAATATTCGCAAAAATATGAGGAAATTTATATCAATAATATTTTACCACTGTTTAGGATTACGAATACAAATGTACTCTGTATTATGACTAACTGAATAAAGAGGAAAGATCTTATTATTTTCGCTTCCGTAATTTAGTGTGAAATATTAAAGGGAAATTCAACGATTGTTTTGTTGCAGTTCTGCATGTTCCAGTCGAGAATGTAAACACTGATTAAGAATCTTTACAGTGGTGCTGACAGAAACCAGCACCAAATTTATTCACTATCCGAAACATGCAGGGAGTTTTTTATGTGTTGATGGTGGTAAATGATGGTAAAAAAAATTGTTTTCAGTGGAGACTCTTTTACCTTTAAAATCATTAGGAGTCGCCAAAGTAGCAAAAAAATAACATCACAATAGTTTTTATGATATTTATTTTTCTGAGGTTTGATATGGAACTGAATTCCTGCAGTTTTTTTTTTATATTCGTAAAAATTTGGTACTGCTTATTCTATTAAGTGTGTTCCATATCAAACCAATATCCTAAAAAGTATTGTGATGTTATATTGTTGCTGTATTTTTGCCAACACTTTGAGTCATATTTACCATAATTTACTTCTATAAGTACTGAGGATTTCCATAATATGCTCAGAAAGGCAAATGGTAACTTATCGAACTCAGAACAGAACTCAAAGTATCATAGAACATCTCCCGGACCGTGGAGTAGAGTTCAGATTCTCTTTCCGAACCCGACACGGGCCGAGCCCGGTCCGGACCACGGATCGGGTCTGGCCGATATTTCCTGCCACTGTCCTCAGGTCGGGCCAGGTCAGGCCGTGATCTAGCATTTGATTTTTTAAATCATTACTTAATTTGATTATTTGGTTGGGGAGCTATGCCAAAACTATAAATATATGAATATTTTAGCAAAGTTAAATTGCTGCGTGTCATGCGCAGCAGCGCTCCAGCTCCTGCCACTGGCCACATTACACCGGTCCTGCTGGGCTGTACTGTACAGAGCTTAAAGTGAAACATGGAGCTTGAAGATGTGAAGAATAAAAACAGGAGAAACTTTGAGCAAGTTTGGAGGAAAGTCAGAAGTCTGGAACCGTTTCAAGCAAGTCGTGGGCAGGGACAACATATGTGTCGGGTGTATTTCCTAAAAAATATGTCTGCCACCTTCTCCCTTCAGCTGGAGTGCCCTGAGCTCTGAACACTCCGAAAGTGAATAAACCAATAACAATTCCATCCACACTGAATTTACAAACGGTTTCAAAGGACCAGAGTGTGCTTGGAGCGCTCGGAGTGTGTGTTATACGAATGCACCCACAGTTGAGAACGTGTGTTATAACGGCCCACGTATTTAAAAAATTGTCAGGTTTAAATCGGGCTCGGGCCGATAATTACAGTTAATGTGTCGGGCCAGGCTGGGCTCGAGCACAAGTTGCACGGGCTCGGGTCGGGTCTCATTTTTTGGGCCCGATCTCAACTCTACCATGGAGGTGCTGGAGCTCGACCCCTCACTCATGATAAAAGAGAAATGCATCTCCAGCAACAGAAGCTTCTGCCAAATGCTGTAAAAGAATGAGACTTTGCCCAAATCACCTGATAAGGTCTACAGAGCTCTACAGATGTGAGGATTATAAACAGGTCGACTACAGGCTCAATCGGACCTGAACCTCGTCCCTAAGGGCTCAGGCATGTTACAGGTGCAGTAAAAATAACCTGCTCTGCATTTCTGGTAAATTCCATAATGGTAAAATAAAGGACAAATGTTTAGATGGCCAAAATGATCTTTATCCTGAAAATTCCCAGCAGCAACTGGAGAAACATTTCATAAATAAACATGTTGATGCATGACATATTCACCTGAAACACACCACGAGAAAACTCTCTCGTGCACACACACACGAGAGAAATCTTGCATGCGCACAAACACACACATACACAACATGAGAAAACTCACACACTCGCACACATAGAACAAAGGCAACATTTTACTATTACTTTATCTGAAAATGAGTGGTGATCAGGGAGCTTACATATCAGTTATATAAACTTGAAGCATCAGAATCGGCATCGGTATCGGCCGATCATCTAGACAAAATATCGGTACTTGGTATCGGTGGCAAAAATCCTGATCGGAGCATCCCATTAATATTTGTTGTAAATGCCATATAACACACTTCATATGCACATGCATGTTATAGTTGTGTTCTTCAAGTAGTCCGCCTAGAACACACGTAGCATTAATTTTGTTTTTTAAGTAGTCCGTCTAGAACACACGTAGAGTTAATTTTGTTTTTTAAGTAGTCCGTCTAGAATACACATAGAGTTAATTTTGTTTTTTAAATAATCTGTCTCGAACACACGTAGCGTTAGTTCCATTCTTTAAGTAGTCCGTCTAGAACAGCGGTCCCCAACCCCCGGGCCGCGGACCGGTACCGGGCCGTGGGTCACGTGGTACCGGTCCGCGTGCTGCACGGAAAACATTACAGTATTTCCTTTGTATTTACTATCAGAGACTAAACAATGTTTTATTTTGAAAAAATTACCGGATTTCTTATATTATACCGGGTCGTGACGAAATAAAGTTTGGGGACCACTGATCTATGTATTAACAATGTGGGCCTACTGTGTAACAATGTTTCCCTCACATTAATACAGAGTGGTGGGATTATATTTTGAATTCAAATAAACACACTGAAAAACTACATTGTAAACACATTATGCAGTAGGCTCGTGCATTCAGAGGTAACTCGTGGAGCTTGGCTGGTTTCATAGCTTTGTTAGCTAGAACCTTTACACACATAGGCTTTCCTCCATTGGTTTCAATGAAGCCAAATTCGATATAATTCTTATTATATTTTCTTATTTTCTTTGGCTTGGAGGTGTCATTACCCGACTGTTCAGAAATCGATTAATTTTCTATTATTTTCTGCTTTGTACCTTTCTTCTGGCTGCCAAGCGATCTATGGGGGACCCAGTGTTGTGACAGACGTTGGCTGACAGAGTGTTAAAGTCTTAGAACTTTGACAGCTTGTCATTTACATTTACAGCATTTAGCAGATGCCTTTATTCACAGTGACTTCCATTCCTAACTACAGGGGGGACAATCTCCCTGGACCTGGGGTTAAGGGTCTTACCCAGTGGTGATGTTGGATGTAGGATTTGAACCCAGGACCTCATGAGGCAGGTATCCTACCCACTGAGCTACCTCCTCCCCTATGTCATCATTTGTCAACAGAGTGTGTCATTGGTAAGTGTTATGAAGGCAGGAAAAAGCACCATAATGTGATTGGATCGCTGTAGGTAAATTTCAGAGAACCGCTTCAGCGCACTTTGCTGTAGCATTTTCGTTTTTTATTCAATTGAAATTTTTTTTCCATGGACCCCCTGGCAACGCGCCACGGACCCCCAGGGATCCGCTAACCCCACTTTGAGAACCACTGCACTAGGCCACATTAGGCCCACTAGTCCATGTAACATTATTTCCGTTCTTTAAGTAGTCCGTCTAGAACACACAAAGCGTTAGTCCCGTTCTTCGATCCAGTGCATGTCACATTCATTGCAGGGGGGCCATAAGGGGAGCAATTCTCCTGGACCCCACGGCCCCTGTCTAGAACCGCCTATGGCCTCGGAGGGGAATGTGTTTCACCCTCCTGTGTCAATAGCCCTGCCGTTGCTGAACTTTGGAAATGCTCCAGCACGTCTCGTCTCAAACACACTAGGCGAGTCGGACGGGTTCCGCTCCCTCGAGGCGAAGCTAAAACAGGCCCCTGACTCGAAGGAGGAAGAAAAATCTGCTTGTGTTTTACATTCTGTACCTTCTTCTCATGCCTTGCACCTGAGTTCCCCCCTGCAGAACAAGGAACCTCCGCTGCCATTTTCCCTCAAACAGGGAAGTCGTTCATCTCGCAGGGAAGTCGTTCGTCTCACCTGACGCGACCAGCCAGACCTTTTGCGCACGGTTTCTACATTCTTTACCAACGAGTCACCTTATTAGCCAGAATATATATATATAATTCATGAGTCACTACAAAAAGCCCCTAATATAACTATAAAGTGAATCCCTAGATATGGGTTACATTTTTAAGGACCTTTAACTTTTTTGTTGTAAGTACTAAATCCTGAGTTGTGTAGAAACTTTTGACAGGTGGTGCAGGTGTGTGTGCACAAGTTCCTGTCCTTCCCAGGAGTGGAGTTCTGAGAAACACCTGAGAAGTTGTTCCTAACCACTCCCTCACCCACATTCTCACAAATACACTGTGGGATGTTGGCAGTGATTCAGGACGCTCCTCCTGCTGCAGGAGACTGGGGCTGGGAATCATCTGATGTTTATAAATTCCAATTCCTATTACATTCACATTTACAGCTTTTAGCAGGCGTTGTTATCCAAAGCAAGGGTACCTCAGTGGTGCCACTAGAAGTCCTGGGATTCAAGCCCATGTCCTTTTGAGCACAGGGGTAACTCCCCAAGCACTTAATGCACCGGCTGCCCCAAGAATATGAAGATGCAGGGGACCGAACTCTTGGACATTTTACGGCCTTTTTGTGTCAGGAATCATGAGTGTTTACAAGCCGTTTGGATGCTACCATATTTTGATATCATAATGGGGATATTTGCATGGAGCCACCCCTCACCTGTCGAGGCCCACGCACTAGATTACTTGAAGATCTGACATGTTTGTCTGTTGGTATTATGAGCATAAGACCCGGCGCACTATGGCTACCGGCAAAGGCAAGTCACCATAAAGTGTTGAGTTCATCTAGCTCTTGGTCCGACTCAGTCCAGCATATAGGAAGGATAGCGCCTCTGTTTTCTGACATTTTCACGTGTGGTAAACATGTATATATTCACACCATTTAGTACACCTTATATTTATCTAATGACATGACAGAACATGCATGCATAAGTGGGGAAACTACACATTTAAATTAATGTTGAAGCCACACGATATTTCTTCTAGTAATCACAATATCAATATCTGCAATACTGCTATCACCAAATACTGCAATATGCAAATGAGTCTCTAACCATCACAGTGTTTCTAATAGGGTGACCAATCACAGCTCCAGGTGAGCATTAACATGTGCTGTAGCCACAATTAGGAGATATATTTAAATGTATTGCTTTTGTGACATCACAAAAACTATGATTTGAAAACAGGCTTATTTTCCATATACATACTGTATTGTTGGGGGGACTAAAAGTAAAAGTAAAAGCCCTTTTAATTCCAGAAAAGTGATAGTATGGGCTCTTGAATGCAAGCACAATCACAAAATGTAACAGTAAAATTGTACTTTGGATACTTTGTAATTGCCGTAGCACTTTTTAAGCAAATTTATGGAATGACTCAGGTAAATATGTTAAGAAATTCCTGAATAGCATCAAAAGTACATTTTCATTTTTGCATTGTGTTCATAATTAAGATCTGATGCCAGGTATGAGTAGAAGGTTAAAAATGTAAAATATGAGCTCCTGGAGCTCCTGTGCCCTACTTTCCTTTCTGACAAGAAACTCAAACCCACTCCCCCTCCATTCTTTCACAAACACTGGGACATCCTCCTCGCGCTTCCTGTTGTTTCTCCTCAGGTTCCAGGTCCTGTGTAGAGGCGTCTATACTAATGCACAGCAGAGATTAAAATAAAATTCAGGGATACAACAAAGGTCTGTGCACCTGAAATCATGTTCCAAACCACCTGAACCGGAACGCTGTCTTCTCTCATCTATACACATTACACCACCAGTCCAGGGTTTCACCTTTTATCCACCTATTCTAGAACCTTCAGGTTTATTCTGTTAAACTGAAAGTTGTTGTTTGAGCTCTTGCTAAGAGGAGAGAATCTGTACCAGTGCAGGTCTGACTCCTATTAACTGGTGTTGGAGCTGCAGAGTCAAATTCTAGA
>JBBKCR010030277.1:0-27308 GCA_037577295.1 Ladigesia roloffi | reverse complement strand
AGGTTATAGATGTGTGTTAAAACAAAATAAATTTTCATTTAGACTATATATCGCACCTAAAAATAAAATGAACTGAAATTTGAACTAGTTCAAAATTTAAATTGTGAGCTATGAACGTGAACAGTTCACTTTGAGCATATGTGAACTGAACTTTGAACTAGTTCATGAAAAGTGTGAACTTGCACAACACTGCCAGGAAGTCACAAATGAATCCAGAGGGTCGTTAAACAAAGTACAGGCCTAACTCAGATATGCTCAGCACTAAGGATTCCGTAATGTTTCATGAAAGAAACAGGTGATACTTCATAAAAACACTTAGTATTAACATGCTGAAAATCTTTCCTTTAAAAAGACTAGAGAGCCGTGTTTGCGAAAGGCCCCCACAACATAACAAAGCCGTTAGAAGCTCTCAAATTCAGCTTGCACCTTTTTGGTGTAGGTCTCGTCTGATCATATAACTTTTATACACAACTCTGCAGATCAGTATCTGTATTTCTACACCAGTGAACACTGAGCCCTACTATAATATTCCTCTCTATGTAGTGAGGATGGACTGTTCTTGCTGACACAGTCCGATCACGTCCTACATCGACATTCCCAGTCACCCGAGGAACAGCTACTTTTCTGTTTTCGGTCAAATATCTCGCGAATGCATAGGCAGCACACTTACTGACTCTACAACTTACAGCATCATTTCCACAGATCTTTCCCACAGATCTAAATGGAAATGTCACTGTAGTCACAGTTCCTATTCAAACACCAGCTCCTGCAATCCTTTCCTCAATACTGAACACTCATTCAGCGCTCAGTGTCAAGGTTAACTGGACCTGTCTAGCATTTCTATATGTGCTGTAGTTTATCTATGTAAAAAATAACTATGACATTGCAATGTATACAAAGTCATTTAGAGTGGTTTGGCTTGAAATGCTCTTTTCTAGAGAAACTCAGACACAAAGCAAAGGCCCCAAATGTTAAATGTTCAATGTCACAGGATTGTATTACATATAATATTTTGACAGGCACTATCCAATAGCTGAGCCAATGTTTTATGATAGTTCTGAAATACAAAATTTACCCAAAATGTTTTTATTAGGGAGGTGTATGTGGGGTGTTGTGAAGCAAAATAATCCTTAAAGAAAATAGCAAAAGTTGCAGTTTGCTCATGTGAGTGGAAAAGCATTGGTCAGAGCAGGTTCTTGCATCAGTGGGCAGTGGAGGTTACTCACAGTTTTCCCTCTTAGCGTGTCTGAATTTGCTCTGACGAGCGCGGTGCATACGGAACAGTCTCAGCCACAGCGGCAGGGTATCACAAGAACTGTCACTGCAGGGTCCGACTGAAATTCACTAGACACTCTCGGTAAAAGAGTTAAAGCTCGTGTTTATTGTAATGGCTTCTCTTTAAAGGACTGCTAATCAGCTAAAATTGCCTGTGCTCGTCTGGCTATCGCAGGCTGTAATGGAATTCTCTGACTGCTTTCTTATTGCTTATAATGTATTATTATCGTTGCTCTGAATATGATGGAGTCAGCCAGCAGGGAATCAACTGAAGGGAGGGAAAAGCCTCATCTTTGATGTCTGACTTGGCAGTTTAACTCCCGACTGATAACTGGGTCTGCTCAGCAGCCCATCTGGCACAGCACGGGCTTGGTAAAAAGACATCAGACAGCAGCTAAAGATTTTAATAACATTACAACCCTCCGACACTGCTACAGCACATCAGGAATTATCGCACACCAAGTTCTGTTACAATGGTTAGAATGAAAACCAAATCAGCGCACCCCTTAAAACCCCTAGAAGACTGCTGGCATTTCCTTTTACTAAGTAAAAGAATAGAATTCCTATTGGAAGCCAATGGGCAGTGATTTTTACACAGACAAATATTCTAATAATAATCTCATAATTCTAATAATAGTCTAAACTATTGTACTTAGTAGGTTACTGTATGCAGCATATGGAGGCTATTCCTTTGAGGAATCATACTTTCATTTGTTCTTTAGGGGTTCTCTTATGCTGTTGCTTTCCTTTTGGCCATTTTTGGGACTCTATCTGAATAATAAGCCTTGGGATTATTGACAAAATAATAAACCTAGAGTTTAAGAAGTTAATGTTTAAGTCTACATTTTCTATAATTACCAGCATTTCTGTATGTTTTTCTTTTTAACTGAGCAATGCAATCCTTTTGCCCTGGTCAGGACAGTGTGGAATGAGTTTATTTTGGATTTCTGACATTTCTGCTATGAAATCTAGTGACCTTTTAATGAATGTTTGGTTTAATGAAGCTCTGATTAGTCCAAGGCCCCCACGTTCATTATTGTAAGAGATGACACAAAATAATTTTCTTTTCCACTATTGCAATGGGTCAGTATTAATACCAAACAAATATTTCCTCTTTAATGTGAGATTTCTAAACAAGCACTTAAGAAAAGCAGCTAAAATTATGCTATCATGCTCTAACGTCACAACACTACAAGAGGAAATGCACAGAGTGAGTGTGTGCTATTTCAGGCTAGATTTATTACAGGATTTAAACAAATTATTCATTTTCCCTTCCTAATCGGATGCAGAATTTTCTATGTATATCATCCTGATACCGATACCAGGTGTTGGATCGGAGCCATTTCTCATTGTTATATTGCATTCTATAGTAATAAATTAATCATTTTGATTCACAGGTCAATTACTATAAAAGCATTTTCAGAATGTTTTTCTGTAGTGGTCTACAAATATGATATGTGGCTGGCAGGGTGAGAGGGGAAAAAAACAAAATGAAAAATGTCATCAATTCATTATCTTGAGCTAGCTAATTTTTCTTGGTTATTGTATTCCAGATGCATATTCATTTAGTTTATTCATGCAGCATCAGAACCTTTTTACTTTTCTTTGTTCACAGAAACACTTATTTAATTAGTGTTAAAAAGTAACCTCTGGTTCGTATCCTCTGTAAAGAGAAAAGAAACATCTTATGGCTACATTCAACAGAATCATCATTCAAATCTTTTCATATTTGAGTCAGGCATCACAGTTCATTAAATTCTCACTCAAGACAAATCCAGAATTTTGCCTTTAAGGCCATTACTAGCATTATCAATTTTTTAAAATTCTGCAATTAAGTTTGAGCCAATCTCACTAACACATTAGTTTTTCTAGGCCACAATGTTCAGAAGTACCATAACAGCAAACACCAGCACACCAGTGGACCACTTACCTCTCAAACTCCACCTGGCCACCCAAAAACCTGGAATGCTGGAGATAGAGAGGAGGACAGAGACCACACTCTCAGGCCAGGCAAACTATACAGAAGTTAAACTATACAGTAGTTAATCTGTATCTACATGCCTGGCCAATAGTGCCTCCAAGGGAACCTCCATCCCCTGTAATTCTACTCCAGAGTCAGAATTTCCTGTCTACCTTCTCACAGTGATGTACTCCTGTCTTCACTGGGACTGGCACTGCAACACACAGTAACCAGGAGACCACATAGACATCAGACAATGTACAACTATGCATTTCTCACTTTCCAAACCAGATACTAACCGATGGAGATCTTTTATCAACTGCTCCTGTCAATCCAGCCAGAATTAATCCCAGCACTTGAACATTTGACCAGCACAATGTCAGAATAAGAGTCTGTCAAAACAGAAGTTCACCAACACCCACTGTGAGGCAAGAAAGCAGTCTCTCGCCCACCGAACTGAGCCCAGGGCTCCTCCCTTGACGAGAGCCAGGCGAACAACAGTAACAGTAGGAGCTGAGATATAGGCTCTCATGTAGAGAAAGGGAGAATGGAAGAGGAAGAGAGCATTAGAGAACAAGTCTGTTATTTATTCAGCCTGAAAAATTGGTGGTTTTGTTTGTGGGTTCTGTGATGTTGTTTATTTTAAATGAAAGCTCCGTTGTGCTCGATCCTCCTCAGGTGCTGATACATCTGGCATCTCTTCCCACCTTCCTAGTCACCCTAAAGGCCCTCGGTAGCTACTCATCCTGACCAAACCACATTCGCATTCAGCTTACAAATTCTCCACTAGAATGAAAGCTCCCTGCACATCAGACCCTTTTGCCCTGGGATCATTGAGCACTTTTTGCTTTTCTTTGTCCTTGTACCGCCCTGTTCCTGCCCTGCCCTCAGTTTGCTCCCAGCCTCCCAATTCTAGTCCACAGGCAAATGCAGATATTATCTAACCAGGACATAAAAAGGTGCTAGGCCAGTTCTACAATGAGGGTGCTGTTGTGTACCTGCACCAGGTCTGGCTGGTGTTCCAACCAGTGGCTCTGTTTAGTGAGGAGCAGGGTCTGGTTCCAATGTTCACACACTTTGTAAAAAAAAGATGCCTCTGCCTGTAGATGCCTCTGGCTGTAGGTTAGTCATGCCACACTTGCCAGCAGTTGCCCTCAGGGTTCCCACCCACCAGCATTTCCTCCACTCCTTCAGGCAGTGGGGACCAACCCCAGTCATTAAGAAGCAACCTGATCAAGCTCTGCTGGGCCTCCATCGTGGGAACCATGACACAGTGTCCACTGAAACAGACTGTACTTTGCCAGCTGGAGCTTAAACCCATGAGCCGCCAACCATTTAAACACCTGCTCCAGATGCTCCAGACATGCCCTAAGGTTAGCAGAGGACATCCAGGCACCTCTGCATCAGGCACTGGGAGGTGACTGGCTCATTGCTTAATTCGAACGACATCTGTTCAAACTAATACAGGCCCCTGATTTGGCCAAAGGCTGTCTTTACCTCCACCTGGCATTGCAAAGCTGAGGAAGCTAATTTAGTACACTAGACATGTCTTGGCTGATGGAACACAGGGGAAAATGTAATACTGAAAATGAATTACTTTGTGGGAAATGTGTGTAATTATTTTAGTCAATTAATCCATTAGGCCTGATATCTAAATAACATATTTCATCACCAAGTGCAAAATCAGCCGACATTTATTTTATCTGTGCAAAAGTGTCTTTTTTTGCTATGAAATAACACATTCTACAGCTGTGTGACATGCTCTTTTCCCACATCTGACCTCACTTACATGCTACACTGAGTAGCCTTTGTCTAGAATATTCAATCTTTCAACATCGGCCATTGAAAATCTCCTCCAGGTTTGTCTCAGCCTCTCTGACATAAACAGAGCAGGAATCAGGGTGTGAGTCTCGAGAGGATTTTGGCATTCAGGGCTGTGCTTTACTGATAAAGCACAGCCTTCTGGTAGCTGACAGCAGAGATTCTCTACACAGTTACGTCATCATTTTCCTCACTTTCATCACCTGCCAAACACCTTAATCTCTCTTCTGTACTAACATGTTTCCATTCACTACAGAAACTCGTACCCCTGAATCTCACACTTACGAGCAGCTCGGTGCACTGCAGAACACATTAGTCATTTTAGATTGGTTTTCCGTACAAACTCTATATTAAGTCAATAAATATGACCACCACAGAGAGCTGGACAGATTTTCCAAACTGGAGCAAGTAGTGAGAAGTGAAATGATTTGATTTCTTCATCAGATGAATGAGGACAATCTATATTTTGTAAAGTTTACATAAGCCTTTAAAGACAAAAGGAATTTTGAAGATGTACCAAACCATGTCAGGGGAACAGAGAAAAACATGTCGTGGCTTGTTGTGGTGATATGTTACGCAGTAAAAGTACTTTGTGTCTACACCTCTAGCAACACAGCCGAATAGCCCACATATCTGTTATTCTGTATAAACCATGAGGAGCTTCAAACATGCCATGATACCATTGACACAGAATGATATGCCCTTATTTGGACACTAATTAATGAAGTTTTCATATAAAGCTAAATATGTTAGATGAAACAACGTATTATTTTATCATTTAAAAAAAAGTAGTATCGTTTCAAACAAGCAAATCAACATCTGTCCTGTTCTGACACATTTTAATTAATATTAAATATACACTTTTCTCTTGTTTATTCTTAATCTCATATTCTTATCACAGTAAAAGTAAACTATTCACAACTATCCTAATTTGTGCCATACATAATCAGTTAAGACCAGGTAGGCTTGACCAGCTCATATTAATCAGTAAAGTTACTGTGGGAAGAATGCATCTGATTTATTTTACCATTTAGACACATATTTTCTCTAATCTGTAGAGCAGCTCCCATATTTTAATGTTATAACAGGTCCTCTGTACATTTTCCATCCTAAGAATTCAAGTATTTAGAGTCTTATTTACTGAAATGTATGCTAATTATGTTGCTAATTAGGACTGCGGAGCTGCTAATGCACAGATCCACCCTGAGCTTTTTGACCTGTAGACGTAAAGGAAAGGAAGGCGGTACGAGAACGTCTCTTTAAAAGAATTGGACGTTCTAACAGAAAGTGAGTAATTATGAGAAAATTGTTGATGTCCAATAGTCAGACAGTTTGGGGAAATGGTGTGAAAATAAATGAAGGAAATGACAAAACACTTGAAGATGAACTGAAAAAGCTTTGAAGAGGCAAAACAAAGGGATTGATTTAAAGTACAGTTCTGGAAGAAGAGTATCCACTTCCAGGAGTTCCACATCCTTACCGCTACAGCGAGTCACAAAGAAGTTGGTTGTTAGTTATTATGACCACTGCTGCAGCCCAGAAAGTGGTTGTAAAATTTTTGTGACATATCATATGCTTAGATTTCACCAATCCACAGGAAACCTGGCATGATTGTGGGTCCCCATGGCTGATATAAGACTTGTGTCTCTAGGTGGCCACCAGTAACTGCATATAGGCAATCAAAATCCAGAAGCCAATTCATGCCCTGGATGAAAGGCGTATCTTTACAAAATTTTAAAGGCTTATTTAAAATGGCACAGGGATGCTTTTTACCCAATTTGATACAAATCAGCCTTTAGATGTTGCTACAACAAGGTACACGTTTACATTCCGTTCCTGGCCTCAAAAAATTATTGCGTCTTCAAATCTTTATGTAATATTTACAAAATTCAAATGTTGCTCTTTCATGTCAGTCAACCTTTCGCTGCTTGGCCTAGGAGGCACCGATCTTCAACTTCTGTGATGGTCATATTTCACACCACAGTGTGGTATGTCTAGTTACCCTTCTGCTTTCTCTCTAGGGTCATGCCTTCCAAGGCACCAGAGCCAGCTCATTTTAGTAGATGTGGTCTTTGGTGCCTCTAGACAGACTGATATGAAATGGCAGCATGCACTGAACATATACATGTACCTCCAACATTACAACATCAAAATGTCAGGCCTCTGAGGAGTTATTACCTAAGAACAGAATGTAAATTTCTGGGAAATTGTGAACACATCATTTAAACAGTGCTCAACCCTCTGGTAAGGGAACTGCAGCTAAATAAACCCAAACCAAATTTTGACTGTTATGCATCAGTGCAAGCATGTCAAATCAAATGAAATCAAATTAAACTGTGGATAAATATGAATCAAACTGAACCAAATCATATCAAACAGAATCACAGTGAAATATGAATCAAACTGAACCAAATCATATAAAATAGAATCACAAAGAAATATGAATCAAACTGAACCAAATCATATCAAACAGAATCACAGTGAAATAAAAATCAAATTGGACCAAATCATATAAAATAGTATTATAGTGAGGTATGAATCTAACTAAACCAAATCAAACAGAATCACAGTGAAAAATAAATCAAACCAATTTTAACTGAATCACAGAAAAAGAAAAAAAAGAATCAATCAAATCAAATCAAATCAAGTAAGGATGCACTACATCCCTTTCTTAATAATTATTTAATTGAATTATAAGGTATAACATTTTGACTCCTAGAGTGTATATATGTATTTGTGTGTGTATGTATGTGTGTGTATAACCACAGGTATTATCACATCCAGACAAATTCATTTATTACAATTTTTGTCACTGATTGCCTGTTGTATTTGTATATATATATATATATATTTTAGTTTTAGATTTTAGGGGGTATGTTGTTAGCACACCTGAATATATATAAAGGTGTGTGCATGATTGCAAGTGCTTATGAGATGTTTTATGATCACTAAACTATATAACCTATAAAAATACACAGATCCGTGTGGTGGAAGATGGAAAGTTTATAGCAGGGGGGCATGCCAGCACTGTCCATGGCCTAGAGCACGACAAAACGTCTGCTGACCAGTGTGAGCGATTCAACTGAAGCTGAGGAGAGAAGAGCCTGTCATCTATAAGGAACATTGGGAAAAAAAGCTTTCATTCTCCCTCTCACTCTTCTGTTTGATGTCTGCACTTGATCTGCCTGTCTTTCTTGAATGATAAAGAAACTCTGTAAATGTGGGTGAAACCGGAATGCTGGTAGCTCTGCACAAAAACTGGATTATTGTTTAGTCAGTATGTTCACTGGAGTTAAAAAAGGAGATATGCATGCCTTCACTCAGTGAATGAACAGTAAAATGATTGTTGTTACATTTTCCCGACATCCATGCTTTCAATTCTTTACACAAAGGCAAACTTAAAACTAAAAGTCACGAGGGCCCAGACTCCTTGAAGTAAAAACGGAGAAGGAAAAACAGGACTTCCAACTTGACACGACATATGACGGTGGACTAACAACACAGGTTGGTCTCAACAGAATTTAAATACAAAAACTCAACCAATGAAAACCCAAAAAACACATAATTGTGCACCCTGGTAACTGAATCTCATTACACTACACTAACTCACTGCCAACAGTGCTCAACATATCAAAATAATCGTTCAAAAACAACTCACAAACAACTCAAACAAGGATGCCCTCTACCAGCCACCCACTCTAATAGTCCCCAGACCTGACAATTATATGGTTTTAATAATATATGTGGTGGTTGGAGTCTTGGATAATGTTTCTGCTTTCCAATATGGAGGGCATTGTTTGATTCATAACCTGGGTGTTTTTTTCACCTGAACACGTGAGACAAGTTGTGTATGTCTGGGAAATTTGATTTGTTGTTTTATAAGCAACATATTCAGGACATGTAACCCACAAGAGGACAAAGTTTGATCCAGGTTTTCAGCCCTTTCCATGCTGAATTTTTATTCAGCTGTAATTTAGGACGCGTGATTAGGCATTGCAATACAAAGTGATTGAACATCTACACATTCATAAGGCACACCTGTAATTTTCAACTTGAAGCTGTTATTCAGGATGCATGAAGAAGTGTAAAGTGCAATAAAAATTGACTGAACATCACTTCTTAAATACATTCACAAGGCACAGCTCCAATTTTACTGGTACTCTAGCACAAGTGAGTGGCAAGCAACCATGATGCTAAAACTACTGTACCATTATTTAGACAACACTCAGATTCATGAGTATCTCCATAAATAAACCAAAAAAGGCCATATGTAGATCTCAGGGTAAACTTTTAAAATACAAAAAATAAAAAATCAATTTCCCATGGTTCCCACTCTAAAATATTCATTGTATATTTAGGGCCATTCAGGCCAATTTATCTTCCATTCTATACTCAGGACATCGAATCAAGGTACTTGAAATGAACACCTTTTATACCACCTAAATATGCAATATTAGATAAAATGCCTTTGTACTGAAGAATGTAAGGATTTGCAGAGGACAATAACAGGTGCAGATAAAACTTTACTTGCACTTACTGAATCAAGGGTCATGATCCAATAAACAGATTTAAAATGACCTTCCACAAACAAATTCCAGAAATAGATCCAGGATTCACTGACGGTTAGACCATGTATATCATTCACAAGAAACAGAAAAAGTCAAAAACCTAAAACAGGAGTGTTCAATTCAATTCAATTCAATTTTATTTATATAGCATTATTTACCACCAGGTTGTCACAAAGCAGCTTTACAGAGTCCAGGTCCGAGCCCCTAGTGAGTAAGCCAGAGGAGAGTCTCTTAACTGGAGGAAGAAACCTCGGGGGGAACCAAGACTCAAAATTGGAAAATGTCCTACTTAGGTTCAAACTAGATAGAAAGGAAAGACAATCTTTTTGGGGATAAATAACGAGAGAGGGCCTTGATGAACAAGATTATAGGCAGGGCCCTCTATGGCTAGCAGAGTTGGTTTCACTAAGGCCTCGTTTACACTGTCAGTTAAATGTGACCCAATTCTGATTTTTTGCTCATATGTGACACAGATTGGATCTGGTCCATGGCACGCATTCCAATATTTTAAGATCAGATTCAGGCCTCGATTATATGTGGAAATATATCATATATAAATCAGTTATGTGCCGATGCGACTGTCCTGTAAACAGGCAGAACAGATTTCCTTAGGCGTTTGCTTTCTGTATGCCATTAACTGTATGATAGCCTGCACCTGTTAAAGCCACCAGAGAGCGACTCCGCGGCGATCTGCAGAGGGACGGCCGGCGAAATGTTGTGTCATTGTAAGAGAGGAATGCGATCTTTGACACGGCAAATCGAAAGTTGGCTTGCTCATTCTAAAATTTCAGACCCACTGCTCCTCGCTAAAGCCCGGCATAATATTCTCCCACCAATCCTGCGATCTCTCACCCACCCAGACGTTCATCTGAATAATCAAGGCCGTAATAATTGAAGTAAACACACAGGCTGCAATAATTGCTCTTTTCCTTCTTCTCCATCATCATGGTATTATTTGGCAAATTTGCATATACCGCAGAGCTAGCATTAAGCATATTTCACGTTCATCTTGGCTACTGTGTGCTGAAATGTAAATGTAAATGGTGTAACAACCCCCCTTGCTCTAGCAAGTTTAAACAAGCGAAATGGATATGGGTAACAACGTGTAAACAGAAGGTCAGAAAAATCGAATATAGGCAACAAATCTAGAGGCATAAATAAAAAAAAAAGCATGTCACAGAGGTCAAGAAATGGCAATAGTGAAAGAGCATTTAGAAATCTCAGTCCCTACATAATGTCAAAGCAGGAGGACCTACTTTAAGTCAGGTCACACCTAGTGGTAGGGAGGGTGAACTGCAGAGCTGAATGCCACAGAGCCCCAGTCTTAGGTGCGACTCCGAGAGTGTGGGGGGTAATAGGAGGTCAGCTATGTGTTTGTGGTGAATGTTCATCCAGATGGTAATGGTGGAAATCTGTGATTAGAGACAGGTCAAATATGTCACATGATGGGATCCAGCATTGCTCTTCTGGTCCACACCCTTCCCACTTCACATTTTACTGGAGTCCATTTCCCTTCCTCAGAGGGTAATAGTCTTGACTTTGTATGTGGGGGATCCATCCATAGGAGTAGGCAGATGATCTAGACAATAACCCTCCCATAAATGAAAACAGAGAAATAGTTTAAGCATGGATACATGAACCATAGAGTGTATGCAATTGTGGGGAGATAACTGTAGTCAATATATCAGAGCATTGTTGTTTGTGCTGTTTTAAATGATCCAGTATATTTTGGACTTAACTTCCTGGTAGGTCAAATTAGATTGATATACCTGCTGGATTACCAAACTCTTTGTCAAGGCTGATGTGTTGGTCCTAATTGTCGATAGCAGTTTGCTTCACATTTTTTATTTGCCACAGCTCTCAAGATTTCCTCTCTTAATCTGTACCACACTCTTGTACATCATCTGGTCCATTGGTCTACTGCTGAGATGTTGGTTGTGATGTCTTCGTCTGTGGTCCTGGATGGCTTTAGAGACTTTAGTACACACTGTAAGGGGGCTTGTCAGGGATGGATCAATGCAAAGAATTTTGTGCAAACAAAAAGGACAGGTAATTTAAACACTGAGTATGTTCATTACAACAGCAGACCCACAGCATAAGTCTAGCTTCCCAGGTAAATTGATCCATTTGACAGTTGGTTTGAGGGAGATATCCTGACAATAGTTTTAGCGTGCCACCTAGTTTTTTTTACAGAAGACCATCCAGGCACACGACATGAACTGAGCACCTCAATTATCTCATTTTTTGAGATAATCTGGAAAACTTGTAAGTGCTTGTAAAGCATAGATGAAGGTAATGTCTTCAATTGAATTAAGTGTCAGGCTTTAGAAAACAAGAAAATCAGGGATGAGAGTGTTACATGCTAAGATGACTGTGTTACATGCTAAGGTAGGGAGATCAGTGACAATTCTATTGCTATGTGAGAACAAGGTTGTGTCAGTATGGAATGTGGTCATAACTGTCCATATGGTGAAGCATTCGGAGGCTTGGAGCACACACATGTCATACATGTGGGGTTTAGATCCTCCACCATCTCTTTTATCGTTGGCCACCAGAACCTTTGTGGAATTCTCTCCATCTTATGGGCAACTCCTGAGTGTTGTGCCATAGATGAATTTATACACTCTTGAATATATTACGGAACACAAATGTTTTCATAAGGATTTGCTTTAAGCTGCGTACTTATGTTTGCAGCTACCGTACTGAAATTATGAATAAACTGACAGTAGTAACTTGAGAATCCCATGAACCCCTGTGCTTTCTTAACTGACAGGAGTGTACATTTGGGCTGCCAAACAAAGAAAACAGAAATGAATGGAACTGGTGTGAAATACATATTTGCCCTCTAAATAAAACATTTATTTTCCAGTAGTTTCTGCGAAACAGATCTCAGGTGTGGTCTATGCGTTTCTAAATCACAAGAACATGCTTTCAATGTAAATCATTACAAAATCGTATAAAAACTCTACTACTACATAGTCGATGAATGCTGGGTCGTTAGTGTGTCCATAAGGCATGAAAGAGTTTTCATAGGGCCATCTGTGGTGATAAGGTTACGTCTTGATAAATTTGTAAGACATACGGAAAACTTTGCTTCTTCTGATTTTTCCTGTCCTGAAGGGACAAGGAAAAAAAGAGGAGAGGGAAATTATTCTTGATTGTGATATGATGTAATCTACAGAGTTGAAATCTTCTATCATTTTTCTTACCAAAGAAGAAACTCAAAGCTGCTGCAGATAAAAAAGTGCAGATGAATACCCAATGGGAGGGCCTCAGTGATGTATTCATTGAATTCTTTCTGTTCAGGAAGGGACAGAGGGTAAACACGTCCTTTGGGGAGCGGCGCACCTGGCAGAAGGTCAACAGCATAGTCATAAGCACTATGGCGAGGAGAGCACTTCAGTGGAAGAGAAGACATCCTAAAGATCAGAATTTTCAGGGGGGTTTTCAACTGTTTGGTGGAGGCTCTGAATTTTCAGGGATGGGACGTGCATATGAATATTAATACAGTGAATAAACCATTCCTTATCCCGTCTTTGAGTGTCTCCCGTAGCCCAGTTCACTTCAGGGTTGTGATTCAACCATGGATGTCTTAATACGATGGGTTCCTTGAGGCATTGGGTAAATAAAAATTCAAGATTCTCCCCATGGAAGAGCCCAGCACACATTTTAATGGGTAGAGTTTGTCTGCATTGATGAAACATTCTTTTGATGGGAAAACTTATGTTTTTACAAGTGTTTTGCTGATGAAGTTCCCAGCTGAGGTTTGAGACTAGGAGGGCTGAAAGAAGACATGTTGGGCATTCCAATGCAGTTCCACTAGGAGTTCTAATTATGATTGCTATTTCAAACTCTTGGAGCACTCACCACCTCGGAAGAGTTAGATTGCTGCTCTGGGCATAGTTGGCAGATAATGAGCTGGTTATTGGGAGCTCCATAGCAAAAGCAGAATGAGGATATCCACCTCCTTGTCCCTTCATCTTGACTGAATCATGTGTTTCTTATTTGCATGGGTTCACTAACACCTACTGAAAAGAAGGCCTCTTTTGGGACTGAGGCTTGGTTTAATGTTGTCTTTGTAAGTTATATAGTCGACTAGAGAGCCCAGAATTTTTTTTCTGGGAAAATCTTTGCTTCGACATGCTACTCTCATACCATCCTCAGAATACATTGTTTTAAAGCTGGTTCATTAAATCCACTAGCTGTGGCAAGAATACTAACGGTAAAGCAGCTAAAATATTAGCTTGTCATGAGAATAAAAAATTATCTAGTGATCTTAAACTTTTTTGGGGGGTTGTTGTGTACATGTCAGTGCTTTTTCAGTGAGCAGAGTTTTCATGAATGCTACTTTGGCTTCGACAGAGGGAATGACTTGTGGCGTATATGAAATACAACAAACATTGGAGTAAAAAGCTTTCCTGAATCCGAACAAGGCACAAGTGGTGGCATTTTCAGGTGGCAAGACACTGGCCGGGTAGCTGTTTTTTACACATTTTACTAAGACAGTGTTAGTATCTGTGAACTTTTCTCTGTTCTTGAGCCATTTGCATGTCCTGTCTAGCATTGTTCACTAGACATCTAGCAGTTTTCTAAATTGTCTGTTAAGCAAAGACAAATAAACTGTTTATAATACATTTGGAAATCTGGCTCTGTAGGCTAAAAATGAAAAAAGGAATCAAATCTAATATCTAATGCATGGACTCAAATCTAACATATTTATAGCAGTGCTTATAGTCCATATTCTATCACTTGCATTCTGTCATTTATGAAATATAGCTATGGTGCCCCCATTAATTTGGTTACATTAAACTGAACAATTGTTAATAATGGTGTCATTCTTTTTGTTGATTTTTATAGTTTTGTTAATTTTATAATTTTATTTTGAAAATCTTTTGTTTCTTATATTTCTCTGTTGTTTTAGTTCACACTGTAATACATTTTTGTGCCACAGCTCTAGCACAGCCTCAACAAATTGAAATCTTAAAAGTCTTCCTCAGAAAAACTGGCAGTTTATGTGTCCCTCCAGACTACAGTACCTGCCAGTGTAATTTGTGACCCTGAACTGGAACCTTTGTATTTTTTGTCAATGTGGGGAGCTTGGTGATGTTCACTCCCAAAGACAATTAGCACTGACAGTTAGTTCAGAAAAAGAAAAATGTCAAGCATCTACTTTTGTTTTGTTGGACAGTGGACATTTCCACTAGCTCTTGGGTAATTGTGTGTCTAAATGTCAGACTATACCCACAGTGGCATTCACCTTGTTCTCAGCTCTCAGAGCTGCATACTGAACAAGAAGGAAATCTTTATCAGGCAAGTACTTATACTGCACATCTTTAAAAACAATTACCGTCTTCTTTAACATGGATGAGTTAAAAACCTAAATGACTTTAAGTTTTCTCCTTGCAGTCAACCTGAAACCCAAATGTACTTTGTTGACCCGCTTTGCTACACTGCTGAACTTTAATAAATCAAAATGACCAGTTTCACAAAATGTTCTTTTGACTTCACATCACTTTTTTTCAAATAAAACATTTTCGGAGCTCCATCACGACCGTAACTGTCTAGACATTGGTTCAATATCAACAGCATATTGCGATGTTGATATTGTATAAGTGGCCTCAGCTCCTTTCTCCTCCCATGACTCTAGTGTTTATTAGCTGATGTAACACAACTGGCAATTAGTGTTCTCCTCCAAGTGCATTGAGCAGTTTAATGATGTTGCACTAGCAGCAGTTTGAAAAGGAGTTCAATCTTTTAAAAATTATTTTACTGATGTATACTGCAGTATTACCAGCAGATATTTAGGCTGAAGAATCGTGACAAAACGATGGTGTGCTCACTATAGAAATAAATGCTCAGTGCGCACTATACACTACATTCCAGTGCACTCACATATTTGCACGATTTTAGACAAACTCTTGGGGTCCAAGCAGGCAGGTGGAATCGGACATGGCTAAAACTGAGGAAAATGGAAAAAGCCAAAATGAAAACTGGCCTGTTCACCAGGACACCAGGTGGTGGTATAAAAATATCAGGATATTCCTGAGACAGATGCAGTTTTACAAATAACTTTAGCAAAGTTTGTCTATCCTAATTTATACATGCATTAGTCTATACACTATTTATAGGAGACATGTACAAAACAATTTGTGTCATCACACCCAAATTACACATTTAGTATTTTTATAATGAAATGATCTTTTGCTTGGAACTTTGACAGATCATTTATTGGATTCTTAATAAAAAAAGGCTGAATTTAAGCATGCTGATGCACTGGAACAGTTTACTTTTGTAACCTTCTCATTCTTGGCAACAGAAAGCTGCAGTATTAGAATTCTTCTACAATATAAAGAATGTTTGAATTCATACCACATTTCTTAGTATTCTTAACCATAACACTGCCCACCAAGTGTGTCCTGCCCTTGTCAAAGATCCCACCAGTTCTGGAGAAAAAAAATCACTTAGTGCTGCATTGATGCTACACATGCCTTAAGCGCTCATATGAGGACAACCCTCCATTCAAACCGGTACAGTCCATTTTTTTCTGCTGCCTCTGCTGACGGTGGTGAGGGGGTCGGGAGGAAAGAGGCAAATAGAAAGTGTGTGAAGAAAGAAAGACAATGGGAGATAGAGGTGGAACAGGGATGGGAGGAGAGAGGGAGAGAACAGGAGAGAGCAGTTTCCATAGCAACTTGGGGGGGCCCCTGCTCCAGGAACACCGTTTTGGCAGCGAGCCTGCCGATAGAAAGTTGCTGTTCAGATTTAATTGCTGTTGCAACGATTCAGCTAAATCTCCTCTAAGCCTCAGTGAATTATGGATGATGTTTGTTTAGGAAAATAAAAGTTGCGTCCGAGATGAAACATCCCCATGAACCATGCAAGCTTCTTATGTTATACCAGACAAGGGATGTGTGGTAGAACACCTTGCATGGCATTAGATAGTTGTTTTCAAAATGCTATGGAAACGCTACCTGACCTCTATAGGAAAACCCAAGGTTACAAAGGGGTTAGAAGTCATTTGAGGTTGTGAGTAAGTCATGTAAGAGCATTACATTTTTATCAGCTCTATTTACCATACAGGTATGCTTTGTAATTTATAGTCATGGACTATTACATTATGTAGTCCACAGATGTAGCCCATCTGTTTCTCTGCAACATTTGATAGCCCCTTTTTCCCAGTTGGTTGGAACCACCAATAGGACCTCCAGAGAGCAGATATCTGGATGCTGGATAATGTCAGAACACTGTTTTCACACTGTGTGAGAGTGGAAGTGGCTCTGGGTGGAAGTTTTTTTCACTATACTATACACACACTGAAACAGCATGTTTAAATTCCCTTATGATTTAATTTAATACTTGCTGAGGCATTGTAAGATTTCAGTTGAAATCACAATGACAATATCAACCACCTTGTTTTAGATGACATGGGGGAAAAAAGTAAAACATCAGACTTTAAAACAAGACATCACTGATCTGGTTTAAATTCATAGCAGCAATAATTCCAAAAGCGTAACATAAAAAATACAAAATGCATCATGTTGTCTCTGTAATTTGGAAACTCCAATCAGTTTCTTTTTTAATATGTAGAACTAAAACTGAAACTAAACTCTGAATAGAGGAAAAACCAAATCTGAGAGGCATTCAACTCAAAACTCTCCTGGCAAGAACAATGATGCCTTAATCAGTTTATTATAAATATTTATGCCTTTCAGTTTCAGTAAGCTGGATCCATGCCCCCAATCTATATAGGGTAATATAGGTTTTTGTGAGACAAGCTCATTTCTGATTTCAAGGTCTCTTAGAAATATCACATAACTATAATTTTTGGATAAATTACCATCAAAAATAGAATTTTATGAAAGTCACACATTTTGCAAGTACATTATAATTTGTGGTTTTGAGACACTGGACCCAATCATACTGCTGCTGTTGTAGTTACAATGGCAGGAGTGTTAGCTTGCATGTATATGGATCAATATTCTAATATAGTCTATTACACTTTGTAATCCATTTCTTGCTTATGTACACTAATTACTCTTTGATATCTATATCAGGGTATCAATTCCTTGTTAAAAAGCTTTAATGTGTTTGTGTATTTTAGTCCTTAGGGGTCCACAAACCTTTATGAATTGATAATTAATAAACGTAAGTAATTTATAGTAGCTACCAAAATAATTAAGTTGCACCCAAACACCACTGATCCACACTCTCACACACGCCACATAACAGACACAGAAACTATAACAGGTGTAGTGTTCAAAATTAAAATGAACCACTTTCATGCGAACTCTGCTGTAAAACAGCTTAAAATAAATTTGCCTGTTTCAATTTTTCTCACTTTCTTTTCAAGTCAAATGGGCGCTCAAAGTAGGGGTCAGGCACTGGGCAAACTTTTTAATGGAACACTCATGATGACTGTTGCACATTCGTATAACTTCTCCAAAAGTTATCAGAGTGGAAATGGTTAAAGTCAAAATGTTCAATTCCAGTTCAGGTGAGGTGAAACAAATCTACAGTTGGTGGAGACAGCTTGCCATCCACTGATGGCGAATATGTTTCAGTGTATGATTTCTGTGACATTGATAAAAAAGGTGCTGCAAATGTGCAGCCTCACAGGCATTAATAAAAAAAACTCTGGCTCTCATGAAAAGGACTCTCTCACATTTGTTGGCCAAACATTCAGAAGTGACAGTTACTGCTGGCGATGGTATAGCATGGTATCGGGCATCTGAAGCATTTTTTATGTGAGGGGGGCACGTTGTGTCGGGGTTTCCATGTGGGGGCGGGGTTCGTATGTGGGAGCGGATTTTGTGTGGCAATAGAGTTGGTGCTTGCGTGCAAATCTCCTCCTTTTAGGGGGTGGGGGTGTTTAGCCCTGTTAAATCGTATTTTCCTCCAACTCACCACCAGTGGTGGGAGTAACGTGTTACGAATTACTGTAATGCATTGCTTTTTGCTGTAACATGATAAAAAAGGCATTACATAAAAAACTTGGTAATATTTTACTTGGTACAAATGTGAGTAATGTGCGTTGCAATACTTTTTAACACGGAATGAAGTGAATTGTTAACTGCTGTTTGTTATTACCGAACAGGTCACTGTTGGCTGTAACAATGCTGCAGTAAAACAGAAAAAACCAGAAAGTAAACTAGCGAGATGCTCTCGAGTTTCTACCATTCTCGCTCATCCCCTCTCAGCCACACACACACACACACACACTTCTCTCACACTCGCTCTCCCCCTTCTCAGACACACGCACGCTCTCATTCCGCACACGCAGACCCCGCCCCCAAAATGCGCATCCCCTCTCTAAAACGTTTAGAAAACAGAACACTAAACAACAAATTCACCAAAATCACCACGAGGTAAGCAGAGTAAAAACATTTTTCACTTCTTTTAGTCTGACAGAGCAAAGAGATGAGTGAACCTGCAACTGAACTAGGGTCGGATAGTCCTGTTTTTAACCATGAGCCGCTCAGTCAGATACCTCATCACCTTCCACTGGCTGTGGAATGATCTCATTGAATATCATGAGCTACATTTTCATTACCCAACCATATTTCCAGTTATTTTGTTTAGAGTAACTTAAAAGTAAAGCAATGGTAGTGTAATGCCTTACATTTTAATTACAGTAATATTGTAATGTAACAAATTACTTTGAAATGACAGTAACAAAAAATAAATTATGTTTTGAAGTAACTTGCCTAACACTGCTCACAACATGCAAGTGAATTGGCATGTCAATGCACATTCAGGCGGCTCAGATTTCCAGGGGTGTGTAACCTTCTATCGGTTTAGTGGAGTGGATAATTTCACGCTGGTGAACTAATTATTTATGCTAAATGTGGGGGGTCCAAATTTATTATTATGAAATGTGAAGGGGACACGTCCCCCTCTGGTTGAATGGTGCCCATGCATGGTATTATTATGTAACCAGGTGCATGGTGTATCTGGTGGGTCATGGGTTTAAATCCCCATGACCATCATTCATTAAACAATCATTCATTAAACAAGTGTTGGTCACAGTTGTAGTACATGCTTTGATGTACGTTATGTGTATGCTTGTGTCGAAGGGGGTGGGAGTGGTGGTGTTGGGGGTCATTAAGAGGAAGAGGTTCGGGATATTGGGGGTGCTTCCCAAATATAATTTCCTTTGACGTTGGTCCCCTAGCCAACCACCCAGGTGCTCTATGCCTAGAAATGCCCCTGTCTGGGCAATTAAATTAATTCTATCCACCTGTGCTGATTCTGACAGTCCTGATGGTTTAAATTAATCCTGACATGCTTAATGTACAAGTGATGTAAGTGAAAACAGGCAGAGCCAGAGAGTGCAGAAGATAAAAGAGTGGAATTTGTCCATGCCCAGACAGCAATTAAGCATCTCACCACAGGAACTGAAACAGCCAGTGCTGTACCTTTTACTGTTATTTTGATGAGGGGTCCAATAGCGGAGTGCAGGTAATTAGCTGGCCCCTCATCGCTGGGCTGACAGGAGATTGGGTCTGAGGAGAATGCAGGAGCAGGCAGGCTGGGCAATTCCAGGAGAAGAATTATTCTGCACTGAGAGAATAAAATGCGGCCTGAGAACAAAAGAAATTGTGAGATTGTTCAGAAGGCTGAGATCACGGCAGGCATGACCGTTTACAATGCAGTGCTCAATATAGACATCCACAGACAAAGAGAACAAGGCCTTGAAGTTTTGACGTTTGAATTAATACTTTGTGATTCGTGTTTTGTGTTTACAGAGAATAATATGGGATTAGTTTGTAGCTTGCATTCAGTCTGATGCTTTAATCACTTGAACGAATATCTAGTAAAGACTGTAAGAACATTACATTCCAAGTCATTTCGAAACATTTGGTCCTTTTATCATGAAAGCGTCACACAATGTGAAGCAGCAAAGTGCCTGCTGTTTCAAATGATGCAGAAAATGTAAAGTCAGAGCAAAATTACGTGTTTTTCTCTGGACAGCTGATATGCAGACATCATTGTATTAAACTTAACAGGAAACATATATTAATTTAATCCTATAGCAGTAGCGAGTGTGTGAATTCTACTTGCACATTCCTCTGCTTTGCCACTGTGGGATGGGAAACCTATGAACAGAGGAGGAGTTGGTGCATGAGTGACTCCTCTAATGTGATGAAGTTGAATATTGCATGATGTGTCAAGTCATATGTGTGAACAGGAAGGGACAGACATCTGAGGACATGCTGCTGTTCCATCCGATATCACCCTATTGACCACTTCCATACGTCCACAGCACTCCTTAAGCAAAATAATACTTCATACTCTCACTGTCAGAACTAAACTTTCTAAATATTTTTTTTACTAATGGACATACAATCTCATGTAGGAATTTGTTCCATTGCTACATGGGCGTAACCACCATTCAACCAGCAGGGGACGTGTCCCCATTACATTTCATAATTATTCGTTTGGACCCCCCCCCCCCATATTTAACATAAATAATTAGTTCACCAGTGCTGTTGAAACTTGAATCTTTCACGAAATAATCCTCTTCACTAAACAGATAGAATACACACTTCACTGGAAATCCGAGCAGCCTTTTTCTGCACTGAAAATTCTTTTCACTTGTGTGTGATGAATTGCAGGAAAACCCGGAGCGGATTTCCAGTGGTGTGTGTTCTTCTATCAATTAACTGGAGTGGATTCTTTGGCAATAGTTTTTAAATTCAGCAGGGGTTTCCAAACACCCCCACCACCTAAAAGGATGAGATTCGCACCCCCTAAAAGGAAGAGAACCCCGCCCATGCCCAAACCCCACCCCGCATCCAAACCCCGCCCCCACACGTCCCCCTCACATTAAAAATGCTTCCGATGCCGCTGCATTGTTCACACTGGAATCAAACTTTCACAATGATAGAAAAAGAAATGCATAATAGAAATAGAAATTGTGGTTTAAAAATATAAAAATGACACAGACATACATATTAAATATTTATATTTATAATACACATTAATCCACATACTGCACCAATTCTCTTGTATATTTGAAATAGGAAAGTGTTAAAATCTCACTCCCCCCTGCAAATTCTTGATAAATGTACCAATGGCATCCACAGGGTTAGATTGCTAGAGGAAATATAGCCTACTTTTAATATAGCCTACTGCTAATGTGGAGACACAATATTCGCAAATAACTATGCTGTTATTGCCATCTTGCATCACTCTTTTAGAATGCCTCCATAAGATGAATAAAAAAAGGTTTCAGAGCGATGTCTGCTGTGAAAACAGCAACAGTTAAATGCTCTATTTTGAGCTCCAGCCAGCTGTCTGGTACATACTGCGCTAATTTCCTTGCATACTATCTCTGTTCATATGACTGGGGGGTGGTGGGATGGCTAGACTCTGAGGCTTTTTGTCTTGAATGATGCCTGCATGGTTACCTTTCTCAGGTAATTATAATATGTTCTGATTCGAAGACTCCATCAGGAATTAGGTACGATCAGTGTTGCTTCCATATGTGGCCCATAGAGCATGGAAATCCATCCAGCTACCCTGCTAAACACACAGCAAGCAGCTGTTGTAATTTTCTGTTGCACCTCAGGTACGAAGTCCACACCTGGTCTGGCCAACAACTTCTTTTTATACCAAATTGTAGCTGTATAAACAGATTAAAACAGGTCAATGTTTTTCATCCAAAATTATTTAGTGTGGGTTTTGAACTGCTTTTCATGTTGATTTCCAATTGCTTTTTCTCTAGCACTTCTTTTTTTGTGATTAAGCTACTTATATTTTTCATGCTATCTGATACAGTCTAAGCAAGTTACACAAAGGAGGAAACTTCAAGACCATCTCAACATGAACACAAGTGGAATCATAACTAAATCTAAGGACACATTTTTGTATCCCAGCATGGAGTCTGCAGTCAGGGTTGTTCTCTGTGATGATTCATTGCCTGTTCCAATACCACCTCTTGATGTCTTAGGAATGTCGAGGAATATGATGAAAATACTACTCTTCTGAAGAATCAGCAGCTACTGACTGACTCAGTACAATACATTTGTACCACTGTGTGTTCATACTTGACACTGAAGTTACTGAAAAACTGGTGCTTATGTTTCAGTAAAAACTACATACAACAACATTATTCATAACTCAAAAAGTTGATGAGATTGGAAAAAACGGAATATAGATCTATAATCAGCCTGAAAAACTGATTTTAAAAAGTGTGTTGTAGTCTCTGATGATTGCACAAAGATGTTTTAGTTGACTAAATCATCCAAAATGAACAAATTCCAAATTCCCCAGTCAAATTATCTTATCTTATATTATATATATCATGTCTTATCTAATGAATGGTTTAGAATTACATTTTTTTTTTTTTGGGCCTTAAGGGCTGCATTTTTCTTTTGCTGTATAATTATGTGAGCATCAGATCAAAATATGGTACAGATGCAGTGGACAAAGTTTTTTTTTTTAAATGTCAAAGATTGTGACGTGTTTTGAAAAATCTGAAAAAACGTCTTTTTAGCCAATATTTAAAAAATTGCTTGATGTTTTAATCTTATTTATTATATATATTTTTCTATACGCATTTTTTTAAATAGATAAATTATTTTTACAATTATTTTTAACCAGAACATTTGGCTTAAATTTTGTTGAAGTATGGGACATGGAATTAGACCTCCTTTTCGTTTCTGTCTGAAAACTATGGTGCATAATTCTGAGGTCTTTTTTAAAAACTTTACTTTCAATAAATCTTGGTGGATTGTTTTCCTCATGAAGCCTCAATTCTCTCACATCAGACAGCTTATCTCCAAAAGAAGGGTACAACAGCAGTTCAGAATGCTTATTTAATTAAAAAACAAGAGTATAAATACAGTGAACAGAAGCACATTTAATGCTAATGTTTTGCCTAAACCCAATTGTCTTGGCTTTGATGCATTCAGAGACTTTTTCTTTGTCTCTTTTAACTTATTACAGCTCCAGGGTGCCTAGATCCATGTGTTCTTTCTAAGTGGGTTAATCTTATTCTTGGGGGCATGCAATACACATGTACAAAATATGTTCTTTGATCTCCTTTCAGTGTAAACAGATCAGGTCGTACTTACAAGAGCAGAGCTTTCACCAAATCTAAGAAATAACCACATTTAAAAAACATTTTTCCTTTCTGATATAATCATGTTTTATGTTTTCGCCATTATCCAATCTTTTTATGTACATCATTATTTAAAAAAATATTTCTTCAGCTTTAAGACAGTCGGCCGTCCAGGATGAAACATGCCTTATAACTGCAGCATGAAGGGGTGGAGCTAAATGGTTGCATGTTATATAGAAATATACATGTAAATTAATTGCTTTTGTTTTTTTTTTTACCAATGACGTGGTTCTCATTTTGCAGCCTAATATAGGCAACAAGCTTCAGCAGTGTTTACATACTGCACTAAAAGTTTTTATTTTTATATTTTTAGGGCACAGTGATTTGTGTGTGTGTGTGTGTGTGTGTGTGTGTGTGTGTGTGTGTGTGTGTGTGTGTGTGTGTGTTTTATACATGGCCACAGTGGCAGAATTACAGATGGGAGAAACTGTAATATTAAGTAAAGTCTTTCCACCGAAAGACTTTCTTCTCAGCTTTTTAATCTGCCTGAAGGCTGCCAGTCTAGCAAGTGAGCAGCTGCTCCTAATTGGCAGAGAGGCAGTGCATAGATTAGATGTGTATCCTGCTTCATGTATGCTTTGCCAATACACACACACACACACATTCACACACATACACACACATACACACACACACACACACACACACACACACGTGCATGCAAAAGGCATACACAAAATACCAAAAATTTATGTAGCAATCTCTTTTTAAAGTATTAATGTCTTGGATTAATTCTTAAACTGCTTATTAAAGCACCCCATCCATCACATGACCAAAATTAGCTGCACCTGCTTTAGTTTTAAGAACTGAATTGCTGAAGCAGCCACTGGGTGGAACCTGGGAATTATTTGGTTGCTGAACACTGGGCTTCCTCAAGGACAGCACTGGAAATGGCCAAGTTTGCACACACACATATGAAATCACAACATATCATTTATTTATATTTTTATTTTAATGTCAGGTTTAAATGGCTGGGGGTTATGTTTCTTTTGCATTTTATTAATTTTTTTATAAATAAACAGCATAAGTACAGGATTTTACAGATCATTTTTAGAACACGTATCCACAGTTCTGCAGTTTGAATAATAATCTATTTAGTTTCTGTAATATGCTGACATCTAACAATAAGTATAGATTTTTATAGGGCAAAAGCTTCACTTTTAAGAGCAAGTTGGCTTTCTTAAAGCCAACAGTGGTGCACAGCCATGGTAACTCTGCAGGAATAAAGGATGATTGCCATTGCTGAACACAGCTGGACTAAGAGCCAGAACTACAGGTTTGTGAGTTTGATACACACCATGAACCAAGGGGAGTCCAAGATCAAAACCATGGAGCTGCATGACATCTGTTATCCATTTTCTACCATTCTCACATATTTACTATGTCATAAATAAAAGACAAAGCAAATGTTTGCAGGAAGTTCTTGCAATGGAAATTCATCACTACTTGAGCACTAACATTTCTATACTAGTACTTACGTATACTGCATTAATTTTATACTGCACTAATTTTAACCAAATCTATTATATTTTACCAACAAGTAGCATGAACCGTTATTTCAATATGGTTCCTTGGAAAGAACAGAAAACACATCAAAAATATAAAGCCACTGGACACTTGTTCACTTCCATAAACAAACACTGGAGGTTCATAAACAAGACTGCTGTATTTTGAGCTATTGGTGCTTTTTATTCAACATCTGCCATCTTCAATACATTGAATCTCCACCATTCAGTACTGAACTGTGTTCGCTTTCATAAATGAGTGAGATTAAGACTAAATTAGTTTGAATAAATCTTGACGTCACCACCCGTGACCAGTGTTCAATCTTCGAGCTCAGGGTGGTGGATGGCTCCTAAGCAGGGATATACCCAGCTCACACACCATAACCACCAGATTGTCAGACTGAGGCCGGTAATTACAGTGTAGATGACCACACAGCTGCTGCTGCAGAACCATCTAATCCCAAGAGTCAACCTCCAGCAATTCCAGCTCCTCTTCTCCTCTCAATGATTCATCTGTTAAAGGTTAGGTCAGGTTCTGTGTTTCCGCAGAGGACGCTCAGAAGAAAGGTCAGGATTGTATGAAGGAGTTTCCTCTTTTAAGTGTTTGTGTTACTTTGCAATTGCAGTGTAAGAAGACAGGGTTAAATTCCTCTCTTTCCTCTTTGTATCAGTCAGATAGCAGTCATTTGACCCAAATAAAACACAGGGTCGTGTCTGTCTGACCTTGAAACATCCTCAGTATGTCATCAGTACATCAGAAACATCATGGGCCCGATAATGCACACGACGCAACCCATCATTGCTATTTTGTGCAAGCGCATCTTTCTTTTTTTCCAGCAGAAATGTACGTTGTCAAAATAGCAGATGACATTGCGCTGTGTCGGGCGTGTCACTGAAAATAAGGGGTGTGGCGAGGCGTTTAATGAGAAGTGAAAGTCATTTCGCCACTGACCAGAAAAAACCTGGTCTGTAATCATTCGTGCATTGTTCAAAGGCTATAATATGGACGCCTGGCTTTGGAAAGAATTCACAATGCGGCCACACGCTGCTTCTTTCTTAAGCAGAAGCAAGAAGCAGCGCACACAAAAATTTAATGTGAGGGAAAACTTTATGGAGTTCTCGAAATATAAAATTCAAATGTACATCACATACATCACACCATGATTATTTTTAAAATACATATAAATTATCAGTATTTTCTCCAAAATGTATGTTCTCAGTGAAACAGGCCTTTGGGCAGAAACAGGAAGAGATGGAGTAAATGTAGGAAACGTGAAGCAAAGTGATAGACTGCCACTTCCTATTCAAATGTATTTCTTATTACTGTTTGCAGTTCCTCATGTTGACTCAAACTGGAAATGTGATCTATCATAAATTGCACACCCTGACTGTTTTTATTTATTTATTTATTTTAGACATCTGCTCTTCACAATCATTAATGAAAAGAACATTACGACCACCTGCTGAAATGTCAGGCCTAATGGCTGAATATTAAAGAAGAATGTCTGACACATTGATCCTGGTGAGTTATGAGGTTAATTCGTGGCTGCTGATGATATTTGATCATTAGGTGGACACCGCCGCATGTTCTATCGAGCTCCCGCAGCCGCCGCCTGACTAATAGGAGAGGGGATGAGAGGACGAAAAAAATAAATGATTTCCAAATGGGGCTAGTTTTTTAATGAAAACTCCAACTGATTCCCAGCAACAATCCTTTTTCTTTAAGTTGACACAAAACGCAAGAAGTAGAAAAGAGTGCCTTTGGGAATGCTATCCGAAAAAAACATGCCATGCACAACTTTGTTATCCATTTTTATGTAACTTCATTTGTTATGTAACTTCATTATGAAAGTTATGAAAGTTCAGTTTGTCATGAACAAGTTTGTTTCATTGTTGAGCTCTCATTTCACTTCATACCGTATTACACCACGATACATTATTTAAGATAAGATAAACCTTAATTAGTCCCAGAAAATTAAGAGCAGCAGAGTTGAGAAAACAATAGAATAGTATAAAATAGTTTACTGTCTAAAGATGTACATAGATGTATATAA